>CAJNOL010002723.1:0-15463 GCA_905250125.1 Rotaria sordida | reverse complement strand
GGATTTAGATCCATTATTTTCTTCTCACAACGTTTTGTTTTATTTCGAAGTTTTTTTTCACATTGGATTACTAGCAGACGAAAAGCGCAATTATGTTTTGAAAAAGAGTTTCTGCGTACCTTCGCTATATGACAAAAATTTTTAGCCAGAGATTCTTCAGAAAATTCTAGTTACCCATCCAAAAAAATAAAACCTAGATAAAACACTGACGTTTTGAATTCATATGATAATTACTAAAAATCTAGTCGAAACTCCGCATTTCATATTAAGGATAAAATTTGAAGTGCGTTCCGAATTGAATCTTTCATATATATTGAGTTAACTTTTTTATCTCGCACAAAAAAAACAAATGACAAAGATGATATAAAATTTATAGGAACCATTAATGGAAGAATATTCAATTGCTGCTCAAATATGGAGATTATCATCGATTGATATGTGTGAATTAGCACGAAATTCCGTTTTAATGAGTGGTCACTCGGATGAAGTAAGATATTACAAGTTTAATTGATCTTTCTTGAAATTAATTTTTTGTATGATTCAGGTTAAAAAAGCTTGGCTTGGCCAACAATATAAAGAACCTGGTATTTCTGGTAATAATATTCGTCGTACAAATGTACCGAATATTCGAATAGCTTATCGATATGGAGTACTTTGTGAAGAACTTCATTCAATTAAACTTGCCTATCATAATCGACACGAGGTAATTTTCTTTTTGTTTTATATAAAGAATAAAAACAACCAAAGTAATTGCATTTTTTTTTCAAGTTTTTACAGAAAAAATAGTCATAGATTTATCTTAATCAATGCTGATCGAAACCATTACTATCAAAAGAACCCAAAATAATCTAGTAAGATAAAAAGGAAAATCTTATTATCTATGGGAATGCCTATTATTTACTAAAAATTGTGATCACTACTACATATCCACATGGGTGGATAATTCAATAATTATGGTCAATTCTGGTAACCAAATAAGGATTTTCATTTAGGGCATTTGTCTTAAATGTAAGATATTTCATACAAATCATTACTGAATAGTATCTCAGTATTACGATAAACACAGAAAAAATCCCAGCAAACTGAAACTAATAGTCTCGCAAAAAAGAAATAGTTAAATCATTGAAACTAATACAAAAAACTAACTTTCATTTGTTAAATGTCATCTATAAAGTTCGATACAAGAACCATTATTAACAAATAACAAATTAAAAGAAGAGAATCGACAAAAAAAATAAGCTAAATATGAAAAATTCTTTCATTCTCTAAAATACTCGTAACCAGAATTAAAAATAAATCATTTGTAGACAATTTCTCAATGTTTTCAACAGAGAAAAACTCAAAGAAAAGTATACAGGTATATTTCGTTCCGTGATATTTATCTTCTTTGCATCGTATGCAATAACATAGAAAAGATTATTTTCAAAAAATATGCTGTACAGACACTTTGATTTCATACAAGAAATCAAATATAAATTTCAAATATATACGTGAGTAAATAGAGAGAATGAATACAAATTATTTCTGGATCCATACTATGGTTGTCGCTACAGTATTTAGTTTCAATGGTAAAAGATTCTCAGCACGATAGAAGGTGGCATTCAGTTATGATATGTATGGCATATCTTATATTGGAAACAGAATCCCTAATTTAAAAAATCCCAATTAGATCACTAGAATTGATCATAATTGTTGAATTATGTACAAAATGTATATATTATGTAGGAATGAATGTGCAGATGACAATCTATAGTAAATGGTAGCCAACCATCGATGAATGCACATGTTTCATGTTGTTACTTTAAAATATTTGTATGATATAAAATCAATTATTTCTTTTTATTCTAGCTCACAATAAACATAAATTGATGGCTAATCAATGAGATTAATCAGCAATTCAATATTTTAGAATCTTAGTAGTTTTGTTTTTTTGCTAAATATTTCCTATTTTTCTACCAATTATTTCATTTTATTTTATTCTAATAAAATATTAATAAGTATGATGTCACTATTTATCAAAGTACCTTAACGTTCTTCTATATTTTTGGTCTCATTAGAAGAAATACTTCGATAAGAAAACCGCATAAAGAATAATCTATTTCATAGTAATACCAGAAATACATAAGTGAACTTCACAATGCGTGAGAGATGAGTCGAATATGGAATGTGGCTTCTCTTTCTAAGGTGTGGCTGTGGGTGTGCGTATGGATGTAGAAATGAGTGAAGAGAATACTCACACCCACCCTAATTGTTACAGGGTGGGTTAGGTATGTGGGTGTGAGCTATGGGTGTTTGTGGAAAGAAGACTCACATCCACGCCCTTGACAAAAACTCGAGACACACTAAAGCATAATTAAAATGTTAGTTCGAGTATTTCTGCAAGTTGTTGATCTTTTTAGTATGTCTGCAGACCAGGGTTGTTGTTTGTTTTGAAAAATGTGGGAGGGAGGATACAAATTCGGCAGAAAGCACCTCATTGAACTTTTTGATAGAAACTGAACAAATAATGCTGCGCTCACGGACTTTCTGCGAGATTTTGTTAACAAAAAGTGTTTTATTCCCTTTTTTGCGAAAAAAAATGTCGAAAAATGCTCAAAAATCGAGGTTCTATTAGAATGAATCATAAGATTTTTAAGAATTTGGCCAAAAGTCGGACGTGTTTTCAATTTTGGGAGAGGAAGAAGGGGAAGACCTCCATCCCTCCTTTAATTGGCAAGGCTGCTGCAGAATTTCGGTTCTTATATCATTTATTCTGTTGTATGTAGATCCACCATGGTTAAGTGTGAAATCGTTTATTTCTGCTTCTACTTCCTTTTATTAGTTAACTGAAAATCACCATAGTCACGACCTAACTGATCTCCGACAACTCATGATCGATGCATGCCTAGCATCACTTCCTATAGGTTTCAATTAAAATATTTTTTTATTATAGACAGACTCACTGTCGTTAGACAATATTGTGATTGGTATTCCATTCCGTATACAATCTGAAGATTGTTTTACTATGAAAAAAAAAATTATTTCTATTTCACACGCAAAAGATAAATTGTTCAACAAATGAATATATTTTTCTGTCTTTTTCTTCATGAAACGTATGTTCAAAAACGAATAAATTGTGCATAAAATTATCATTTTAACGAAGTAAATAATTTATTTTGTTCTTTATTTCATGGTGTCTTCAGTTTTTTTTCTCATAGATACATGAAGCGAAGCGAGATACTTTTGTAGATTCAATGAAATCTAAATCAATATCATTGAATTCGTTCCTTCAAACATTGTTACCAATATGCCCAGTAGCATATTGAACCAAAAGTGAATAAATAACATCTTTCAATGGATCGGCATTGTTTAGATGGAATAAGAGATAATTGAGAACGATGCAAAAGTATTTTAGTTGTAATATATCGAATATTCATTGATTTTGATGTCAACTAAGATAACAAAAGATTTAAAACGACATTCTCATATTTAATTGTATTAATATATTCTATACATTCATAACTATTGTTTTGAACATTTGGATCATCACTTGCAACTTCAATGAACATTTCACACAAGTCAACTGTTAACTCGTCCAATGTTGCTTACTCGCATAAAACAATGCACGTTTCAAATTATCTCCATCATTCCAATCTTTGATAAAAACACAAAACGCTGCAAGCATACATGTGGCAATTAAACCAGCCATCCTCCATTGGTATTATTTTGTTCGTAAAATTACAAATCTGATTATATAGTTCGACCATAAATATTGATAAAAGAGTTGGATGTTCTTCGATTAACTTTACGATAGCATTTTCACTATGTTTTTGAACATCGTAAATATACCAGAATGCTGTTGATCCGATCAATGCATGATAATATTGCATATAATCAAAACTAAGTATTCCAAGTAGAAATTATGCATCTTGAAGAACACGATCAAATCCTACACGAACAACTTTCAATATTTCCATCAAATCATATCTCAACAAAGTAGAAAATAAATCCAAATCATCTTAGTCAAAGACGATATTTTTTTTATAGATATACAATAGGAATAACTTCATTAGAGTAATAATTACTAATTGTCGTATTTCATCAGTATTATTCAATAACTTGTAGAAACTCAAAAGTATTGAAACAACAAATTTAGTACGACTTTCCGAAACTACATTTGATATAGTATCTCCAACGATCTCTCGAAATGAAAAGAAATTCGATGCAATCATATCGTTAGATAGTCGAAATGAATTAGTATATGGGCAAGCGTCTATTGCTATATCAGTTGAAAAAAAAATGAAGTTACATAACAATTTTTTTGATGATCCTAATTTGTTAAAGGAATATTCTTTATTGTTCAATGCATATATTTTGAATCTTTGTAACCAAAATAATCTTTCCAGATAAGATTGAATATCTAGATTTATATTTTTGAGCAAATAACTCAGATGTGAGCTGAGCAGATGCTGAAGTTAATTAATAATGAATATTTTTCTTAAGTAAAATTAATAAAACCTCGATACTCAATTTTGAACATCATGTTTATTTGATGATCGGCATATAATTTCAGCTCTATGATGAAAACGATCATTGTCATTACATAAAAGATTGTTTAAGAAAATCAAAATCTTTTCGTACTGATTATATCGATTTGTTAACGAAACATGGAAAATAATATTATTTATTGTTATTGTTTGTTCTTTTGTCAGAATACTTTTTCCGACTTGAAATAACTTTGTTTCAATTGATTCATCGATGTTAAATTGATGATTATCTCCTTTAATAATTGCATGAAAATCATTGGATAATTCTACAGGATACAAATTCGAAATAGATAATAGGAACGAAAAATTTTCATGTGCTTAAAATAATTCTTCAATGCAAAAGATTTATTATGCATTGTTCTATTTTAGTCTTGAGAAACAATTCGTAATCGATGAGAACGTACAATTCAGTTCCATGTATGATAACAAGGCTTCGACGGCTGCTCATTGATCTGTATCGTCAAATTTATTAATGAGGTTTTGAAGACAATCATCAATCGCTGTTGGATGTTCAAGTAGAGATAAATATCGAATGAAAATAGCAGTTTGTAAGAGAAAAGGTAAATTTGGATAAATTTCATTGGACAGATGTTCAATTTCCATTCGTAGAGTTCTATCGCTATTCACTTTAATTTGTTCATAGTCAGAGTATGAATAAAGAAGATAATTTTCTTTCATCTACAGTTCAACGATACATATATATGCTAAAGAGATTTTCGTTCTTCATCTGTTAGATCAGATCCGTTTTCTAATCGTTGTATTCGAAGTCAAGATATCAAATCGACTAACATGGCATGAATACACATTCTCTTGCACGATGCATTTGATAAAAATATTAAAAATTCAGTTAGAATGTGGTCAAAATAAAGATAAGATCCGTTATTGACTGTGGAATCTTTTGGATTGATCGCAATGAATTTTTCTTTCAACAATCGAATATAGAGATTCTGTAAATGTGAGGATAGGGTGTGAACATCCTTCCTTTCGCTTGTACATCCACATCCAAAATTCCTTGTCAAAACTTGACCAACATCTATATTTGTGTCAGAAACGATATATAACAGAATTTAAAAAAATATAGCTACAATTTCGATTATATATAGATGAATAAAAATGTTCAGAATAAAAGTTTTTAATTTCGTATTTCATTGTTTTTATATTTTACTTGGAATTATTAAATGTGTTAAAGTTCATGTTGACTTTCGCAACATTACCACGAGTAAAACAAAATAGATCTGATTGCAACTCTCGAAAAAAAAATTTCGATTTAGCTTTGATGAAAAAAAACGTCATGATGATTTTAGATGCACATGCATTTAAACGATGATTTGCACGTATGCAATTATCGCAGTATGTGTGCTAAATAAATTTAGAAGAGAATATCAAATGAGTGTTGTTTTTGATTCTTTCATTTAATTTAGAATATGTTTTGATTAATATTGAAAGACAAAATCACTTTTTGTTTAAATGCTTCTCTCAATAGGATCGAATCAAGAAATTTATTTTTGCATTCAAATCGATGTTACAAAAGTTCGATTGAGTACACTGTAATCACAACCTCATTTTATCAGTTGATTATATTCCAATATCGACGAGAATAAGAAAATTATTAGAAAAACGTATGCGAGCTTATATTCGTGAATGAGATAGTATTTCTTAGATAAATAGTTCGAACTCATTTCGAGCGTTTTTGATCATTATTGACCTGAATGAGAAACGAATTGAGAATAAATGTTGAATCAATACATATATGAAAAATAATATTCAGTCATTTTTTTTGTTTTCGTCTTATCCAGATAATATTTTAGTACTCACTAGTAAAATTCGATATCACTGTAGTTAACATTTACACCAATCTTCAGCCTGTATTTTTAGATTGAGATAGTAGTATGTCACTTTGGAATATTTCACAAACGAAATATTCAATTGAATGCATCAATTATTACCGTTAGATTGGCACATTTTACAATAAACAATAAAGGATTTGCATTGATTTAAGATTATATAATACAAATTAATTCCAAAGAAAAAAAGAATTTACATGATAAATATATTGATTAACTTGAATTTTTTAATTCTATAAATGACCTTGACGAGAAACAGTTGTTTTTTTTTTCTTCTCGTAATAGTTTCTTTTTACTTTTGTCGGGCGACATTTCGTTAAAAGGTTTTTATTGATATTATAGCATTGCTCTTTTTCTCTTCTGTTCTTTCTCTGACGAAAAAAAAAATTGTGCACATAAAAAAAAAATCACATAATTCAAAAATAAAACTGCTATTCAACTGATTAACACAAATGAGAAAGTGAAAATTGAACGTTACTAAGGTAAGAAATTAGTATATTATGGCTTCGCTAAACTTTAAAATATAGTCATTTTTCGAATGTTCCATAGGGTATATTGAATTGACATTCTAATTTCTTTTCGTTACTTTTCAGTCATAAACAACTTTAACATTCGTAAAAGAAAAGATATGTTTAATGTATTGTTTTATGGAAGGCTTATTGATGTAGAGTGCTTAACCGTAATCCGATCACGAATTTTTTCCTCTTTAGAAAAAAAGACTCACAACTTCTCTTTCCGTTGTCCGTTCGAAATAGTTTTTAGCTACCGAGATAGAAAAAAACAATTTTTTAATGAACACTACTCGTTAGAACGAAATCTACTGAATTTTTTTTCTCCATTCTGCACATTTCTTAATTCGATCACTCGAGTCATTTCGATAGAAGACTTCAAAAGAAAAATATATTTTTTATTTCTGTGAAGTTTAATCTTCATTGAATTTTTCTTATTACAACAAAATGAAGTTTTGTGATCAAATTAGGCAGCTAATCTTAATCTCGATTATGTAAACTATTTTGAATTTCTAATTTGATCATCTAATGTAAAATACATTGGTTTTAGTGAATGATAGAAAAACAGATTTTCGGAGATCAAAATATACAATCTCTTTTAGTATTTGTAGCATGCTACTGTTTGCTGTAAAATTCAATAGTTTTTACTTCAGTTTCATAGTTATGATGAAATATATCTCAAATTCGATTTTAGCCTTGTGTCTAACATTAATTAGCAATAGTTTCAAGTTCTCGGTGTTTTTAATTGTTACGAGTATTTAAGTTTAAATTGATTAATCGTTTGAAGATTCGATTCTTTTGTGTGTCATTCATTTTTAAATCAAATAATGTTCGTATTCTAACTATATTTATAGTCTTTCTCTATTTGTTAACTCACAGTTTATTTATTTCGAAGTTCAGAGATTTTCTTTTCAATGCCAAAAAACAAAACACTATCAGGTTTTTTTCAGAAATTTGAATAAATCGTCCACCGTACATGAATATAGTATCGATGAATCCGGTAGTTTTGTTTAGTTTCTAATGTTAACTGATTTTTGTTTTGAAGCTAAACAACAGTTTGCTACAAATTTGATAAATTAATCTTTCAAATTGTTCAGCTTATCCGATAATTTATGTTAAAATGATCTTTTTCATTAGTGTAACATCATGATAAAGAAATTACATGACAGAAACCATGAAAAATTCAACGAGCACATGAAGCAGCAATAAATAAAAAGGTTTTTCAATTTATTACTTAAAAATAGAAAGAATTGTTGCCAAATATGATTTCTTTGGCAAACCTAGTAGAATCCGTAATACAGTTGAAAACGAATTTTCAAAATCAGATGAAAGGTTAATACATCATAGGGAATTGAAAAGGACCATTTTACTTGTTACAAGAGAACCCTTAACAGTTATATCTATCCGTAGATATATTCTCGAGGCGCATGATTGTAAGTGAAACATTATTAAGTAGTATTGAAATGTATAAGTGCTGATATTTGTGTAGTCGGCTCTTTGTCATTCAAATCGATTCATACATAAGACATCGAAACGATGAAACTCTAGTATTAAAACCATATTAAATTCCATATGTAAAATTATTCTCTTTATCTGGCAATATAAAGCCAGAGAAAATAGATTTTTTTGAGTAATTCTAACTGAAACTTTTTTTCTTAAAACAAATCTCGTTATTAATAAAAATGAAAAATAGATTACTGAAGTTTATTTTTGATTTCATTACTATCCAAAAACCAAAAATAGCAAGATAGAAATGTTTCATGTCTTAAAATGATAGGCTATAATATGAAGTAGAAATATATTTTTTTATCATTTACTAAAACCAATGTATTTTACATTAGGTGATAAAATTAGAAATTCAAAATAGTTTACATAATCGAATTAAGATTAGCTGCCTAACTGAAGTCTCCTATCGAAATGACTCGAGTGATCGAATTAAGAAATGTGCAGAATGGAGAAAAAAAATTAATAGGTCTCTTTTTAACGAGTAGTGTTCATTAAAAAATTGTTCTTTTTCTATCTCGGCAGCTAAAAACTATTTCGAACGGACAATAGAAAGATAAGTTGTAAGCCTTTTTTCTAAAGAGGAAAAATTTTTGTGGTCAAATTAGGGTTAGGCACTCTATATATAATAAAAAAAAGTAGAACAGATTAAATAAACTTTCATATATTCAAAGATTTATCCTAAGTCATTATCCGAAAGTAATGAAAGACAGTGCTAATATCTATAGTTCATTAATAGTGTATAATTAAGAGTGATCTATGATTTTTCGTTACATGAGAAAATTCGAAATAAAACTACAGGAGAAACGAAAAGCTTGTTATTTAATGAATTCACCACTTCCATATTGTCTTACCAACAGAATTTGTAATTGATACATCGGTTCAATGTTTTCATATAGATAAACTAGATTCTTACCGGTGCATATTCCTAGAGTCAGCATTGTCCTTAAAATTAAAAGTGCAAATCAAATCGTTCAAAGTGTCAAAAAATAAGCAGTCAAAAGACTTGTTAACAACTCTAAGAATGACTTCTAGTGAATATTAGTCATTAAAACTTGCATATTTATTTCGCTAGTATTTCTTTTTATATAAACTCATCATCATTCACAAAATCAATTTCGATTATAGGAAGATCAGCAATAATAAACTTTCCAATTTGAAAACTATTAAGTATGACTTTCAATTTCATGATATAGTATCCATTATGCAAAACCTTTTTTTTTTTATTAAACAGCTTATTATACTCTTGTAAACTTTCTTGAACTTTTTGAAAAAAAAAATCAATATCGTTAATGTTCTATTATGGTAGTTATAAATTTTGTAAAATTATAGGCGCTTGTAATACAAGAGTTAAAAAAAATTTTCCGATCAGAAAAAAAAGAATACGAATTATAATAACACAAAAATGTGAGATGTTTTATTGAATTTTGATAAAGTTAATTAATATGATCTAGAACTTATTTTCATATGTATTGTTTTGAGTTTCTTACAGATCCGAAGTATAAAACCTGCTGCTACAAATGGCTTTTCAATATTTAAGGCAGTCACTGTAATTATGAGAAAACTAGATCTTGTTAATCTGAAATATTATACATCAATAAGATATTGTTCTACAAAAATTCACTCCTATTGACGCTTCAGTACACACCTTTTATTGAATAACATCATCGCATTTTTTTTTAAAACTTAAAGTCGATTATATTCTTAAATATTTCAGCAAACAAGACTTGCTCAATTTAATTGATAAACTTGCAAATGACGTCATCATCTACGCTTAAACGTAGAGTAATTAATCCAGATGGAAACATTGGCACATTCTACAATATATACAGAGACGAAGTACTCGATCAATCAGCTTCAATTGATAAATATGAAGAAATTCAAAGTTACAAACCAGTACATTGTGAGTTTATAGATGATAGCATAGAAGAATTTCAAAATCTTCTTAAATGGATTAGCATTGAAGGTGATTTACGAGTAAATATCCTATTGAAATCAGAACTACGAACTGGTGTAGCCGCACTTATTGATCATCAGTATAAAATCGATAAATACACTCGTGTTATGCATTATTTTTGTGTGTATCATGAACGACGAATTCTTGACAATTCAACAGAAGCAAGAGAACATTGTAAACCAATACCAAATGATCTTCTTGCCACTCACATTATTTCTGCTGTCAGTTTCGGTATTGATGTTGTTATTGTTCTACAGGTTCCAGCTGACGATCAGACTGCTGAAAGAATCGATGTTGCACTTAAGAAAATTCAAACTCAATGGAAGAATTCCAGCGATATTTCTCATTCTATTGAAGATGATGTAAATATTCTCGAAAAAATTACTTTAACTAAAATATATTCAAATTTAATTCGAATAACAAAAATGACTTCATTTATTGAAATTTGTCAATTCATCGATAGAAATAAACAAAAAATCAATGAATATTGTCCAATAGAATACACTCTACAACCTATTGAATGGTTATATCCTGATACTGTTTCATCATATCCATCATATCTTCCATTAGATAAAATTTATATTGATAAATTTGAAAAACATTTAATAGAAATTTTGAATTCTTACAAACAAATATCAGATTTACTCGAATATTATTCTAATCAGATACTTCCTGATTATCTTAAAGAATTACTTATAGAAATGGAAAGTGAATACAGAAGTTTGCAGGTATTGTATGAAAGCGGAATTCTACGATTAACAACATTGATGATGGAAATTCATAGTGGACAGGCAAACGTTGATGAGATCGATCCAGCACTTGAACATTACGATCAAACGATATTCAAAGCATATATTCAAATAATCTTGAAAAAATTGATGTTAATCAAAGAAGAAATTCAATACGTGAATAGTTCACAACCAGAAAAACTTAAATACAATCAGTTTTCTGAAACTGAAATAAATCAGCATATAATGGAACAGATGTTAGAATGTCAGATAGCTACAGAGAAACAATCAGATGACGAGATTTTTTCTAATGATCAAGTGCTTGACAACAAATAATCAATGCAACAATGTTGAAAAAAATTCATTGATCATTAAATACTGAAAATCATTTGTTTTTTTTTGTATCAATTTTTCAAATTTGTTGAGAAAAAAAAAGATTGCTTTTTGATTATTTTATTTATATCTAAAAATCTATTAAATAAAATTCTTTTTTTTTTTTGTTTGAAGTTTATTTTAGATATCTAACAATAGGATTTCTAAGGCAAGATTCAAAATTGAAAAGAGAAATCGAAATTTATATATTTAGATGTTGACTCAAATTTCAGATATTAATTTTAAATAGAAATATTTTTTTACACATTAATATTTCTATCTAATTATAAGAAAAACACTAATGAACGAAAACGATAAAAAGGTATTATCGAAATTTTAAAAAAGGCCATCGGGTAAAATGCTTATGACTTTTGAATGAAGATAACTAGAGTCCTGCGGTTTTCACCATTCGAAAGGGGAGACAATGGGACGTCTTTTTCTCCAATATCGTATAGGACGAAATCATTTAAAAATCAGTCATGTCTACAAAACATCGAAAAAATGTATAAAAAACGGTCTGCCATTCAGATGAAATTTTGACGAAAAGTAAGAAAATACGCTTAAAAATTAAAAGAACTCTATAGTTTTCGTGCAATTGAATAGACAAGTTTATTTGTTCAACATTAGGAGGTGGAAAAATAATCATTTGAATTACATCTTGAGCTATACATCCGAAGTTCCTCTATCTAGCTCAGATGTCAGAACTAAAACTTCATTAGAATGACAGATCGTTTTCATGAATTTATTCGATGTTTTGTAGAAGTGACTCATTTTTAAATGATTTCGTCCTATACAATATTGAAGAAAAAGGCGTCTCCTTGTCTCCTCTTTCGAATGGTGAAAACCGCAGGGCTCTAGCTATCTTCGTTCAAAGGTTATAAGCATTTTGCCCGATGGCCTTTTTTTAAAATTCCGATAATAGATCGTTCAGAATGAGACAGAAAGAAGAATATAATGTGGCAATATTGTGCAAAGATTTGTACACGTTGATGAAAAATTATGAGTAATCTAATTAGCCGAACTATAAGAAATTCGATGTAATAGATTTTACATCGTTGTCAAGAATTAAAGACTATACCTAGAAATGATTTGACTTTTAATTGAAATTTATATTGGAAAAATTCTTGTAAATCATAAGATAGAATATAATAAACAAGAAACGAGAACATCTGCTAGTTTTTGTTCGCTTATAATCAATGAAATACTATTTTCTTTCTGCTAGAATTTAATTAGAAAAAATATTTACATAAGTCGATATTCAATATCTTATTATTTATGATGTGATCGTATTTATACTACATTAAAATCCAAATAATCGAAACATTTTTATATTTTCTTTTTTTATTTTATGCAAAGGATAATATACAATCACATACGTCTTTAGTACGCAATACAGAATGTCCTCTTTTGTATATTAAAGGCTGTATATAATTTTGATAGAATGATAATTCTGTGTGTGCCTAGATGATCTCAATCCAATTTCAGTTGAAAAGATAAAATTTATTACGCAAATATAATTATGCTAGAAGGTAATATATTCATCAAAATGATTAAGTTCTATAGTGTTTAGTCTGAAACATGTATTATTCCAATGAAATAATTGACGAAGAAGACCAAGAAATAATTCAATTGAGTAAGAAAGTATTGTATTCTTTTATTAATTTGATAACTATATTAAAATAAATCAATTTTTTCTATATAATGTGTAGTATTGTTAAATTTAATCGTACAAAATATTTCAATCGAATAAAACATATTAAAAATCCTTACTATGATTTCATTTATGATATTCGACTTTTAAAAGATTTCTAATTTCGTCATAAATCAATTTCTTTTTTCTTAGAATCTTTCCACAAATTTAAACAACAACACAATTTTAAAAATCATTTACATGGATCTATGACAAAATTATTCAAAAAAAGAAAAAGAACCAAAATAAGGCATGTTAAAGTTTTTAGTCACTTAATATCTTGAAATCTTGACTAATCTTAAATTGTAACTAATATTTGATGTCATTTTTTTGTCTTTTCACATAAACTTGATCTAGTATAATCTTTAAATAGAACATTTAAACTTTATTACAAATAATAATAGGAAGTTTTGTATGATTTTTCTTTTTGATTATTAAATTTTGTTCCAGTAAACTATAATATATATATCTATATATATAATGAGCGATGCAAAAGTCTTTGGAAGAATGTCAAACCCTGTTAGACCATATTGCCAACTTCTGAATCGATCAAATTTTTTTTTATTAGAAAGAGCAATGTCTGAACTATAAATTTTGTATCAGACATATTGTTCCAAAACGAATCTGAGATGGAAGAAAAGCCAAAAACTAAACACCTCTAAAAAAGTTTTCGCAACTTCACCATCGAACAACATAATTTTCTATGTTCTGTTAGTTTTTTTCGAATTGGAAGAGAAATAAGAAAGCATGTTCGTTGATGATTTTTGTATTACAAAGAGTGCTCTTTCTAATGGTGTATTGAAAGTTAAATTTATTTCTGATCTTTATGTCAATAAAAAGCTTTTTCTGGAAGAGACTGAGTATTTTGGTGGTTTTCACTACTTCACTGTGTTACAACGATAAAAAATACTTTTTGAATATATTTTTTTCTTCTAAAATTCTACGATTAGATATATTTCGACCGAACAACACGAAAAGAATTCAGTTCATGCATGATTTATGAAGATGATGGCTAATATTTTTGTAAACTGATGGTTCTTGCAAAAGGTTCAGTTTTTCAAAAATTTCTCAAAACTGATATCGATAGACTTTTTGATACGCTACATATTGGTGTATTTTTTCTTCAAAATTGATTCATGTAGCTTCAAATAATTGTGAAATACAGATTTTTCAAGTTGCAAAAGCGTTGCAAGAAGTTTTTTACGTGTGTTTAATTTTTAGCTTTTCTTCCGTCTCAGATTCGTTCCGGAAAAATATGTCTGATACAAAATTTGTTGTTCAGACATTGCTCTTTCTAATAAAAAAAAATTTGATTGATTCAGAAGTTGGCAATATGGTCTAACAGGGTTTGACATTCTTCCAAAGACTTTTGCATCGCTCATTACATCTAAGATTAATGAAAGTCATGTAAAACTTTGATAGGTTATTGAATTAACTGAAAACATTGAATTTAAATGAACAAAAAAACCTAGGAAAGTAGTGTTTCGATATTCAAGTGATCATATATTTTCAAATAGATTTTTTCTGTTATACGTTTAAACATATTTGAATCATATATATATTCAAAATATATCTATAATAAAGGATTATTACATATTGATATTTGTATATAGATTGATGTATAATTGACTAATTCATAAGGATTTTTGCGTATCTCCGCTAGATATTAACTAATTAAATTAAAGTTCTCATTATTAATAGAAGTTGATTGAAAAAATATTTACATACTGATCTATATGAGTCTCTAAAATATGTCTTTGAATGTAGAAAAAAGTCTATCATCAATATTAATTTTCTATTCTGAATATAAAATTTATATAATAGATTTTTATAAGAAGTCAACAATCATAAGAGAGCAAAAATTTCAAATTGATGTAGATTTTATTCGATCAAAATATTATTTATTAATATTTCTCTTCGAAAAATAAATTCTTATTATTCACAATAATTTTAATGCAATTGATTGACATCTAGTGGATCTATTTGTTTGATTTTTCTTATTATCGTACTATTTGTTTCATGTGGTATCTTTATATATATTATAGATAATTTTACATGTAAACTTTATTCAATTGTTGTCAAAAATTTTTAGAGATGACAGGTAATTTATTGATTGAGAAAAAGAACTTAGTAACAAATCTAATTCATCGGTCAAGAGATTAACTTGAAGAATCAAAAAAAGAAAATGCGAACAAAAACAAAAAAACAAATAACAATATGTTTGTTCAATGAGAAAAAAACAACCAATGGAGAATAAGATGACTGGAGAGTGTTTTTATATCTGTCCTTTTTTTTGTATATATTTGTAATATCAAGAGATTATCTGATTATATT
>CAJNOL010002722.1:12150-32757 GCA_905250125.1 Rotaria sordida | reverse complement strand
TATCAATACTTTCGAAGAACAACTTCTTCTTTCGATAGTAGTAGAGAATTATTCTCATTTTGAAGCGTGCACATTGGGATAACGAACAACAGTTTAAGTAAAGAATATCCACGCTCACACCCACACCCTCATTGCATAGCACATGTATAAAATTCATTTTGTTAATCATATACGCAGAAAGATAGGTTCAAGAAAAGAGAGCGGAGTGCTCATTGAAGAACAACGAGAGACGTAATCCTAGTTTGAATACTTTCGAACATATTGGAGACTTTCGATAATTTTGTTTATTGTCCAATTTTATTTTTCTTGTTAAGATCTGGATGAGAATGAGTTAGAATGGGGTGAGAGTGGATGCGAGTGAGTCAGAGTGGGTAAGAGCGGGTGAAAGTGAACTCATAAAAATGATATTTGATTCTTTTGTCTAAGATTTATTGAGGAAAATGGGTCGGAGTGGGGTCTCATGAATGGAGAATTTTATGTTCCATACATCGATACTATCTTCGAATGAAACGGCGGCCAGAGTGGATGAGAGCGTATTTTACTAATATCCACCACTTTCACACACATCCACACCCTTCTTAATGATCTAAAACCTGATAATTTTCAAAGAGAAAAATAATATATTTTACGAAATCGTATCAAGATTAGATATATGAGAGCTCGGAAATGAACAATTCGAAAGAATTCAATAAAACTATTGATGATCAACTGTTTTCGAACCAACCAAATTGTTAAATATTGCGATATCTTATCGAACTGGTTTATGCGAATTGCATTTTAGGTCATGTGAATTGAAATGCAATTGTAAGATATATATTAGAAAGGATAATAACCGCTTTTCAATAATACAAGTACCCATAAAACAAGCCGATTATCGGTTACCGGTCATATGAAAAGAAAATAAAACTTGATGAGCGGTACCAGCTCAGTTAATCAATATACATTCATCAGTTATCTAATGAAAATCCATATTCTTGCGATAATTCTATCTAAAAAGCTTAAACTCAAAATTTTTAAAAATTTCTTCATATACTTTTTTCAAAGAATAAATCTGAGTATATTAATGAATGAAGAATAAATAAAGAATTTTCAAGAATAAATTTCTGAATATGAATAAAACAATTCTTTCAATAGAAAATAATCGATTTATATTTAAGAAAAAAGATTGATAAACATTTTTTGTTATTCTAAATAAATATTATTCTTAATAAAGATCGAAATTCAAGTCAATTTTCGTTTGACATTTACTTATTACTATAAAGAAATGTATGCAAGAGAAAGTTTCCTTTATCAATATTCACTCAGTAATCATGAATTCGGAAAAAAAACCACTATTCTTGAATTTTTTCATTTAAGTGTATCCTTTTTGAATCAATATAAATTAATTGTTTTTCAATAATATTTCTTTTATCATTTTCATCCATATCATATTCACATTGTTAAATTGTTCTACATACCTGGTTCTAATTGGTTTTGATATATGTTTAAATTTGCTTCTACACGATCTTATTCATGTTCTAATAAATTTAAATTACGTTAAATATCTTCACTTTCTTCTTAATTATTTCATATTACTATTAATAAACATAAACTATGTTAATTAAGAATTTCTCGAAATTGTATTTCATTATTTGAAAAATCATAAAACATAGTTAATTATATTTTGCTTTTTCGTATTCAAAATATGTTCAGGTGATGTTGAACATGAACGAATTTGTCGTCATTATTTTGATATACTATTAAGAAATATTAAAAGTTCATTATATTAAGACCAAATTATGTGAGCATATGTCTGAGTTAAAAGAAGATTTTTTTTTTCTGTATAAATATCATTAGTTTGTTTCGTTATTAATTAATCAATGATCATTCACTTGAGCAAATTTTTCATCAAGAGTGAAATTTAAAAACGAAATTATCTAATAATGACAAAATTTTTCATAGTCTGAAAATGTTCGTAAGCTCGAAATTCTTACTAATGATCGAGATTTATTTCTTAGTA
This sequence comes from Rotaria sordida, assembly GCA_905250125.1. Lineage (NCBI taxonomy): Eukaryota > Metazoa > Rotifera > Eurotatoria > Philodinida > Philodinidae > Rotaria > Rotaria sordida. Next base: position 30,758 of record CAJNOL010002722.1, on the reverse strand, counting down.
CAGTAATAACAATCTCCAACATGGTTTAGTAATTCTACTAAAAAAAAACCTTAGTATTCATGATAATGACAACATTTCAATCAATAAGAATAAACAGTACGAAATGGAACGTACACATGTATATTTGTGAGAGCGATTCAATTACAGGTATTTATTTGATAAAAACTTGATTAAATTAGAATTAACAATTGGACAACAAGATCTAACAGTATTTGACTTTGTTTTTCCAGTATTTTTGTATTGTATGTTTTATTGCTATATATACTATACTAAAAAACAAGCATAATTCACATCATATGAGAACTGTTAATATTCATGAAAAAAAGAAAGATAGAAGGTGTTGGTGAAGAAGAGACAACTACGCACACCTTCACTCTAAAATCGATTGCAAAATGTCTTAAGTGACTAAAATCTGATTTTTTTAAATTAGATTTATCAGAGAAAAACGTTTTTTAATCGATTATAAGTTGGTAATCGTTTGAAATCTGTGATTCATTCTTCTATTTGCGCACATGACTATATATTTATATTCATCGTTGTGGTAGCTCCGATTTACCTTTTTCTCTTCGTTCTCTTCCGACTTTTTATGCACGTTAGCATTCATTTTCCAAGTAAATTGAGTCACATATACACCCCGAAGGAGTGCACGGCTTCTGTGATTTAAATTGAGTAATTTTACGAGAAATTTTTGCATATCAATTGATATTTATAACACATTCAACATTTTTGGTTTAAAATAAAACCATATAGAAGTGGGTAAAAGTCACTATAATTTCTGCTTCGTCTCTCTGTAGAACTTCAACTCTTCAAAACCAAAACGAATTGACGATGGCTAACGAAACAACTAGCAAAACCTTCAGATCCGAAACCAAACCGATCTTTCAAACAATGCTCATGAGTGACCTGCATTTGGAATTCAACAATGTAATCCTTCCCAAGTTTTCACCTGTAGCACCAATCTTGATACTCGCCGGAGACATCGGAAGACCAGATATACCATCTCTAAAAATATTTCTACTTGCTCAATGCCAAAGATTTGAACATATTTTTTATGTAGCTGGAAATCATTGTTTCTACGAAGGAGAATATGAAGATCGTCTTCAACAGCTTCAAGAACTTGACAATCTCAATCCACGCATTCACTTCTTACACAATAAAAGTTATCTTCTTCCAAATAGTGTGCGTATTCTCGGCACTACACTCTGGTCTCACGTTCGTCAAGAAAATGCTCCAATAATTGGTCAATGTCTCAATGATTACCATTTAATTTCGATCATGGTCGAAAAGAAAGTAGGAAACAACATAAGCAAAATTCGACGTCGAATCACAGTGGATGACACAAATGAACGGCATGCTCAACAACATGCCTGGCTATTGCAAGAGATCCAAAAAGCGCGCGAGAATCGAGAACATGTAGTGATTATTACTCATCATCCGCCTTCGCGTCGCAACACTTGTACAAAAGAAGATGAAGAGTCTGGTTTAATGGATGCGTTTACTAACGATCATGATGCAGACTGTGTGGATCCTATTCGTTTGTGGTTGTATGGACATACACATCTATCAACCGATTTGACTGTCAATACTACAAGATTAGTGAGCAATCAACTTGGATATGTACATGAGAATTGTGGCTTTCGACCGAATATGAAGATCACTTTGTATGATGATGGGACTGTTGATGTAACAGATTCTGTCTCCTCTGATTCTTGATTTATTTTTAGAACTCGTGCTCATTGTGTGACACTCGAAAGGCTTACTAGAAAACATTATAAGCAGGCTCGTCAGTGGAACTCCGAAATTGACGATGTCTAACATTCGAATAAATTGATAGCAGAAAAACAATAGGCTACGATGCATTCTTTTGCTTGATTATGATAATGTCGATTATAAGGTGTAAGCTCATACACCACACCCACACCCTTTCGTTCTTCTAGTGAGATATATAGATTATTGTTGTATGTCTTATTGTGTGTTGTTACATTTCTTAAGTTATTTTCTCACAACTTGACCTCACAAAAACGATCCCTTTTGTGTAAATAGATTCAGAATTTGAAGGTCTAGAAAATGTATTTCTTTATATGATCAGATACCATTTCTAAGCAAATAAGAAACTTAAAACATTTTTGTTTACATGAAAACACATCAAAATTAGATAATTAAGAATATTTTTCACTTTTTCTTGACACACTTGAGTAACATATATAAAATTGCTGAGCAGGTAAAACTAACGTTTTATTCCAGTCGAATTCTGAATAAATGATATTTTGCTGCAGCGAAGACTTTTAATGTTGCAAAATGAACGATGTATATATATATTTGTTTAAAAGAGAATATATCAATAAAATCTGCATATAATTCTCTACCTGACAGTACCAGTACGAAACTTCTTGGACAAGTCTAACTTTAGAAAAAATTGATAATTTACTCTATGCCTCTCGTTATTGTGTTAAGTATAAAAATGAGCAGCGTATAAAGAAAGATCTAATTAGACATAATTTATGTCTTCGTTTTGGAGAAAATGACTATGAGACTTTAAGTATGTAGATGATACAGTAGGCGAATTAAAGTTGTGGAATGTTTTATTCAATACTACCATATAGGCATGAAAAAAAATTCTTTCAATGTTAATACCGAATTGTTTCACTTTTATTTGATGAAGAAAGAATTAGAAACTCTTAATATATATGAATGATAGTCAACACAAAAATTCATTTCATATTGAAAACAATGCATATGGAGTTTAGGAATGTCAGAGTCCTCGTTTCTTTAGGTTTCGCCGCTAAAGAACTGAATCTCGCTTAAAAATTGGTGTCCATAAGTTTTTTGACCGACTTGAAATTTTTAGATACACTTTATCGTTTCAATTTATATCAAATTGGTATAGATGCAGAGTTTCAGAAAACACAACCCTGATAGATAATTGTTCAGTCGAATGCCCAGATAGTGATGAGTTCGTTATCTCTACTAATAATTCTATGCTTTCTGACTTGATTACAACTTATCGATATTTTAGATATTCGCCATTCGAAGTGACTGTTTTCGAACAAAATATAGTTAATTTAATTTCAATCAATTAATATCTATGTATCTGTCAACTAATCCATTAGATATTTTAAATAGTGAAAGATGTTTTTCTTTCTAATTTTTGATTCCTAGATTTGAATTTTATTTAAATAAAATGCTTTATTATTGATATTTTTTTGTCTTAACTTGTTGTTTTTTTTTGATTGACAATTATAAATATCATCATTCGTTGAGAACTATTTTATTTATAATAGATTTATTAAACAAACTGATCGATTTATTTTCTATTAATATGAAAAAAAGACAAAAGAAAAAAGATAAGATGATTTAATAATGAAGTCTAATCAAATTTTTATATATGAATATGTTATTTAATATATTAATTGATTGTCGAATTAATCTCAAGACAATAAATCTCTTACTAACGATTATACTCAATAATGTATAAATATAAATTCATAAATAATTGTTACAGATCGAAATGATTCATATACGATAAATAGTAAATGGGTACCATTTACTTTCAATCTTTGACTCGCTTATTAACCGATAATGTCAATAACTAGCTTTTTTTCTCGAACATATGTTTTATATGAATGAAAAAAAAATATCGACTATTTTACTTGAAGATATTTCTTAAAGTAAATATGTATACGTATATATCAAAGCAAATATAAATGTTTAGAAAAGAAAAATATTTCTAAAAAGAATATTATTTTCAATTGATTAAATCTATCGAACTTTGTTTTTTGTTATTCTGATTCGAATAAATCATTTCGATCAACCTATATATATTTAATAGATGTTTATGATCAATAGGTTATCTTTTTCATAGAAATAAATCATTTTATATTTTTTTGATGATTTCATTTCATTTTTATTATTTATTCTTTTAGATATTTTAAATCTAAATAATATGTTAATTATAATAACAGAAAAAAGATGATTAATGATCGATTTGTATGTCCAAATGATCGTCGATTAGAACTTCGATCAAAGTATATATTTATTTATTCGAATTATTATTTTAATATAAAATAAATTTATTAGAATAAATCTCGGTTGGTCATATTATACTAATATTCTATCATTAAATCGTCAATTGAATTCTAACATATCAAATAATCTTAATCAAAAATCATTAACTAATCAAGAAATCGAACATATTGAAAATGTTCTTAAACGTAATCAATATATTCAATATATCGAACAAGAACGTATTCGGTAGAATTTTTGTTTTTCTTTTATTATTATTATTATTATTTTCTTTTTTTTAAATAATAAGTAAATTAATTGATCGTCTTGATAAAATAAAATAAAATGCAACTGGTAATGGTTTATCTCAATGTTTGTTATGTTCTAATAAAAGAGGAATATTATCTCGATCATTTTTTTCATGTTCTAATTGTCAAAAAGTAATGTGAATATAGAAAAAAAAAATATATATATTTTAAAATAAATTTTATTTATTATTAGTTAGTATGTGATAATTGTTCAATTCAAACAAATTTTAATCAAAATATTGTATCATTATGTAATATTTGTAGTGAAAATCGCCAAGTTAATACTTTTTATCTTAGCTAAATAATTAATAATCAATTATTTTATTCTATTCTAGTTATGGAAAAAATCAGCTGCATGGTTTTTTCATTCTTTACCTAAACCTTCGAATGCTACCTTTGATATTAATTCCTCTTTATCATTTCAATCATCACAATATATCAAAACAAGTTAGTTAACAACTATTTATATAGGGTATGTATATATATACGATTGTCTATAGGTGATGCTCAATCGATATCTGATCAATCAAGTTCAGATAATGATTCGATTACAGATCGATTTAATAAAAAATGTTTGTCTCGAAATAGTTTTATTTAAAAAAAAAAAGAAAAGTATTTTGCTTTAATTTAGTGGTATCAAATAATAAAAATTTAAATCAATTTAAACAATTAAATGATAATCAAGATGAAATAAATAAATGTGACGATGCTGATAAAAGAATTTATTCATTTAAAAATAGTAAATTAACTTCAACAAGTAGATAGACATTTATTTCAGTCATTCGTCTTTTTTTTTGTTAAAATAGAAATCTTTGTTTTTTAAGAAGATTCAATTGATGCATATTTATCAAAATGTGAATTAGTTAGATCATCAAAAAATTCTTATATAAGATTATCACCAATAAATGAAGATTGTGGTTAGGATTTTCTTTTTTTTCATATTTATTTTAATAAATATATTTATTTGATTTGAAGGACTTGGAAGATTAGATTTTGAAATTGTTTGGAAAAAATCTGAATATAAATTAATAATAAGATTATTACGATTAGACAAACTTCGATCAAATAATCAAAATCAATATTCTCATATTTATCTTAAATTAAATCTTCTACCAGCTATTCACAAAGTAAATTTAACTTCATTTTATTTTTTACTTTTTAATTGCATATCATTTTAAAGAAGATTTATCAGAAAGAATTTTCTTAAAAAAAACATATTCACTTCGATTTGATAGCGTTTTTATCAATATAGTATATCAATCTCACTTATTTATGTTATCGTTTCTCGAGACGAATTTATCTAAATAAACTGATATCGAAAAAGATTTTTAGAAAAACTAAATAAAATAAAAATGTTTCTTTTAATATGTCAATAAATGAAATTTTCCATTAAAATATCTAAATGAATAATTTATGTTCCAATTAAATATATGAATGGATAAAGATAAATTTGTTTTCGATGATAAATACATTATTAAATATGATTAGTCAACTGAATTAGAAAGTGGTATGATCGATGATACACTTGTTTATGATGGTATATCATTAGATGATATCAATTATAAATCAGTTAAGTAAGATAATATTTATTGAAACAAAACTAATAACTTTGTTTTTTAATTTAAAAAAACCAAAAAAAAAGATTCTCGGTCTATGATAAAGATTCATCTGTTAATCACTTTCATGGTGAATATCGTTTTAAATTATCAACAATTCAATCTGATCAATATCAGATTTATTCGGTTTATTTACAAAATAAAACTGATGTAAGTATTTATTATATATATATAATATTTATTTATTGTTTTAATTCGTTTTGTGATTAACTGCTATCCATTTCAAAATCGAAAGCGAGTGATTACGAGTCGAATAACTCGGGAACGGAAGAAGCTATGGAAAAATTTCATTGATCAGTAATGCACCAGTAGGATAAAAGTCTGCTGAACATTTTGAAGATAGCTTTTGGAACGCTTTTTTCGTTGGATTTTGAACTTGAATTGAATCATTCAATAGAAAAAATTGTTCTCTTTCGATCTACACAAGGCCAAGCTCGATAGCTTGCTCTGTTCGGTAGCTATAAGCATTTTCCTGAGATCTCCGAAATCGGTCAAGTGACGTGGAATCACACTTAAAAGCGTTACATTATAGGTAATATGACCACGCTGAATTCAATGGTGATGTTTGTTTTTTGTTTCAAAGTACTCTGAGATCACTGTATCGAGATTTCCAATATACGTGTTCTTTAAATCAAATAGCAGCGAAAACTAGATTTACGAAAACTTTTGTATAATGATCTCAGAGTACTTTGAAATAAAAAACAAACATCACCACTGAATTCAGCGTGGTTGATTACTTATAATGTAATGCTTTTAAGGGTGATTCCGCGTCACTTGGTCGATTTCGAAGATCTCAGGTAAATGCTTATAGCTACCAATCAAAATCCAACGAAAAAAGCGTTCCAAAAGTTATCTTCAAAATATCTTCTTAATGGTGAAAATCGCAGCTCCATAGTTGCTCCCGTTCGCGAGTTATTCGACTCGCCTTCTATTTTGAAATGGATAGGAGATATAATGAAACATATGTTGGATAAATAGCATTGGTTTGTTATTGTAAAAATTTATTAGTATAATTGAAATAAATTTCGTTAAAATAAAAAGTATTTAAATGTTTTTTTTTTGAGATATGTTCGATTAAATATTGAAAAATTGAAATAAAATTGTTTTAGTGTGAAAATGATGAAGATATAAATGAACGTGGTAAAATTTTAATTAGTCTTATGTATTCAAATGAAACATCAAATTTTCATGTTAAAATAAAACGTGCTTGTTATTTATTACCAATTGATATTGATCGTAAATCAAATCCTTATTGTCAATTATGTTTATTTTCATTTGATCATTTATCGAACAAATTAAATTTTAAAACAGATATTAAAAAACAAACTTTGAATCCACAATTTAATCAAGAATTTATTTATAAAAATATTCAATTAAAAAAGTTAATTACAAAAACATTACAAATAACTGTTTATGATAAAGGTTTTGGAAAAAAAGACAATTTTATTGGTAACTAGATTTTATCTATTTATTAATAATTCTCTCGACTTCTTTGTTTTCTTGTCTTCAATATAGAAACAAATTAGATCTCAAATATGAGAATTTGAACTCTAATATTGAAGTTTATTTATTAGAAATAAATCATTTTTACTAGAGTAAATCATTGCTTATTAAATGTCTTATTTTATTAAATTTGATTAGTGATAGTTTAATTCAACAATTAAATAATACTTTTGTTTTGAAAAGTTAAGAGATAAGAATTGAATATCAATTTATTTATTTATTTTAAAATAAATAACTAAATAAGATTTCTCGAATACTAGGTGGATTTCGAATAGATCAATCAGAAAGTGGAGATTATTTGAAACATTGGTTCTTAATGATAAAATGGTCAAATCGATCAATTGATATGTGGCACAAATTAAAAAATGAACATTTTTATTGATTATTAACTAAAGAACATTTTTCAAAACATATTTATATGATCAATTATTTAATTATCAAATTTTCAATGGAATTTGACAAAAACAAAAACAAAATAAATCGCTGTTTTGAATAAGAATTTATCTTCATTGAACAATAATCCGTCTTAACAATAATATATTCCAATATATGTTCTTTATTATCTTTCTTTTCTCTTTTTACATTACTATTCACTAAAAACAATTTTCTTTATTCTCCGTTATTATTTTATTCGACATATTATATCCTAACGTTTATTTATCAATAATATATATAATCTATTCTACATAAGTCACAACCTACTCTGCACAATCGACGTCGTCAGAGTTTGCTTAATTTTATATATGTTGTCGAGGCAAGAGTTCTTACAATTTTGACGCAAATCATTTGAAAAAATATTGTCCTATTCTCGAGATATTTAAATTTTTCTCAGATCACCATCGCCAAAAAAAAACGTGCATTTTTTGTGATTTTCTATATCTCATCAAGTATACATGTCTTTTACTTGAGATTTTTACTGTATGATGAATTGACCAATACTACAAAGTACATGACAAAATTGTTATTTTTTAAATATTTTGTGCCTGTGCATATTTCACGAACGGATAAAACTAGAGAGCTGAAATTTTGACCATAATGAGTTCTCATTTCTCTAAAAAATTCAGCTCTCTAGATAGTTCCTGCCATTCAGGAGACTTTCATCAAAAACTTAGTTTAGATTAAAATTGTGATCTTGAGAGAGTCCGATCCAGAACAAAATCAAATTTATAGAAGTCAGTCTCATGTAGATTTAAAGTACCCACTGAGTACTACAGAGTTATGAAAAAAAACTGACGTACGATCTCAAAGAATGATTTTATGAGACTTATTGAAAAATCTTCAACAATGAACCCTTTTCTATAGGAAATTTACCTAAGCTCGCCAGAATAGTATCCTGCAAAAAATTTCAATATCTCAAGAACGGAAGAACAATTTTTTTCAAACGACTTGCATTAAAATTCTTGAAACTCCCACTCCTACAACGCATATTAAATTGAGCAAAATCGAATGACCTCGATCGAGCAAGTTTACAGGTTTGTTTGGCTATTTTCTTTATCTTTTAAAAATGAATTGAAATAAAATAGACGAATGCTCATCAACAATGAGTACAATGGTTGGCGAACTTCACATCGTCCATTATCAATAAACCTAAATCGAGGTCGTTTCTTGTCAAACAAGTAAAAGTAGTATGTGTTGAAATTATTTAATAACAAGCATCAATAGTACAAATAATTCAATTCCTCATGATAAAAACCATATTTGATTTGTTTTTTATCTTTTATCATATTATACAGCAAAAAAAATTTATTAGAAATTTTTCTAGAAGTCAGATCATGTTCACAATCCCTATTCTGATTCGAATATGTTTTCTAATGTTAGATAGACATGTGGTTATTACCCAACTTACTATTTCTTGATGCTTTAATAAAAATAGTATTTGATTCAATTTTAACTTGGTTCTTTTAAAAATATTTTCTAGGCAAGACAGTGATAAAGAGAGTAATCAACAAGAGATGGATGTGAGAGTGTAATTAGGCGTGAGTATTTTCTTCTTCACGTCCACACTCAAATAATCGTTTAATAAGTGGAAACGTCATAAAAGGAATGAAAGAATAAATTAAAGAAAACTCAATTCAAATGCCTATCTTTCACTTTTATTTCTATTAATGTTTATAAAGAATATCTTTATTAATTTGATCAATTGATGTTAATCCACAACAAGCCATATCATAAACTAATTCATGTTTTAATATATCTGATACTCTTCGAACACCATCTTGTCCGCCACAAGCCAATCCATATAAAATTGGTCGACCGATCAAAACAGCTCGTGCACCTAATGCTAATGCTTTTAACACATCAGTTCCACTTCGAATACCAGTATCAACAAATACTAAATAAATAAAGAATCGTTGGGTGATTTTCGTAAGAAAAATTCGAAGTTTCATTCCTATATACACTTTTCTCTTTTACATATCAAGTTGATGGTGAAAATCCTTGAATTTGGGTTATATCGACTGTGCCAAAATATTTACAACATTTCTTATCTCGGCATAGATGAATGATGGAATCTTGATCTTTTTTTAAAAAAGGCGCTACGAAATACTTCACAAACATTGTATAAGCAGCAATCTCTACTGACACGCTCTGATGGTTTTTCTCATACTCAAAATGTACAACTTACATGATAGTACTACTTCCCATCGTGTCGAGCATAATAAAAATGTTTGGAAGATTCTTTTAAAAATTATTTTGCGTATGCCTAGGCGAAAGAAAATGATAACATCTTGCTTTTTTTAACGATGAATCGCCGAAAGCTCTATAAAAGCTGTATGAACAAATCGTTAGTGCGAAACAAAAAAATCTTCCATACATTTTTATTACGTACAATATGGTGAAAAGTAGCTCTATTATGTAGATTATACATTTGTCGTATGGGAAAAACCATTCGAACATGTCAGTATTGATTTATTAATACAAGTTTTGTAGAGCTTCTCATGGTGTATCTTTAAAAAAAAAAATAAAAGATCAAGATTTTATTATTTTTCTGTGCAAAGATATTCGTAAAATAAACTATTTTGGCATGTTCGGTATATCGTTTATTTGTTGTTGGTGATGATAAAGCAGTAAATTTTAATTTCGCAATCCTTTTTGATGGAATAGAAATACCATCGTTTATCGATTTGCGATTCAGTTTTTGTCATAAGATTTTTATCTAATGAGTTTGATACTTCAATAATAATCCTACCCTTGCACGTCAAAACATTACACATATAATATTATTTTCTTATTATCGCTGTTTAAACAAATATTTTATATAAGATTAGTTAATATAATTGTAATTAATGACTTTAGTTTGAGTAAAAGGATGTAAAAGCAATGTGTTTTTGTTGGTTGTTATATCTTTGAGATACTGCGATAGTTCTCTTTTTCTTTGAATTCTTTTATTAGTTCAAAATATTGCTAACAGCCAAATATTAAAAAAAACAAAAATCAACTCCTGAAATGAGGAGATTTTCGATCAGAAGTGTTCTGGTCAAATTAGAAGATTTAGCAAGCTTGAACTACTCTAACAATATAGAGAGTTTAACCAAATCAACGGCTTTTTAAAAAGGAAGCAGATAGATAACTTTTCTGATCTTAACTATGTCGAGACGTTTTAAAAAACTTTATTCTGCCTAAGATTTGATATCTTAAGAAGACAGTTTAAAAATCAGTTAGAGTTTTTTCAGTTGTCATTAAAACAAACTTACCTTCTGCATGTCCATCAACAGCATTGACGACATCTTCTAGACATTCAATAGCTGGTGGTGCTGTATCAATTAGTCGACTACCATGGTTACTAAAACGAATAGTAGCAAAAGATATATTCAGTTAACTGATTATATACAAAGCAGACCTGACAATAATTCCATTTGCTCCATATTTAATTGCTAATTCTGCATCAATTGGTGAGAGTATACCTTTGCAAATAATTGGTAATTGTGTCAATTTCCTTAACCATTCGATATTTGCCCATGTTACTGAACCAGTACCAAAACGTTGTTTAACAATTCTGCCAGGTATATTCAAATTTGGTATTGACATATTCTTCATTAATTCGGGATCAATGTTCTTTGATGCTTCTTCAAATAATGGTAATATAAAATCTAGAATACGTTCATGTGGTTGATCACATGTGATAACAATTGCTCGATATCCTTTTTTATCAGCTTGTGGAACTATATGTTCTAAGATTTCTACAGGTGTTGTTAAATAAATATGTAAAAATTTTGGACCTAAGATAATTAAGTACATTGAAGAGAAAATGAGATAGAAAAGAAAAAAAAAGGATATACCGAGTGTTTGTAGAACTTTTTCTTCTGGCATATTTGAAAACATCGAATTGTAAGTAAAAATACATTGAGTTTCAGCTGCAGCACGAGCTGTGGCAACTTCACCATCAACATGAGCAAGACAATGACAAGCAGATGTAGCAATTAGAATTGGTGATTCATATATCGACCTATAATAAATGTTGACAAATGCATTTTGAGTCCATACTGACGAGGCAAAAACTAGAAAAAATCTTCTCAATGAGTAAAATCTGTCTCTATGGGAGTATCGTAGCTTTTTATATTTCAATAATTTCGCACCCAAATATAGTTGTTTTTAATGATATTTCACTAACATCCATCAAAACTCTTGGCATAATTCTTAATTGTTTATCAAAATAATGTCAACATGCTTGATATGTATGCCCTTGACCAGCTTTGTAGTCATAATAATAAAAACGATGTGACATCATTGATTTCTTAGCTAATTCTTCGAAATCAAATAATGTTTTACATTTTAAATATTCATTTTTCTATATCAATAATGAGAATCAATGAATAATTAAATAAATAAACATACTCGTTTTTTTCTTTTTTTTCGTTGAAAATAATTTAGAAGAATTACAATACTTGTCAACGTTGTACCAAAACATAAAATATACAATTGACTGTCTGAAAAATGAAAAGTTAAATTTCTAATTACATCGACAAACATGCTTACTTTTCATTGATTAAAAAAAATGCTCTATGTCACTTCGAAAATATCGTTAACTCAATGTGGAAATCTTCAAGTAGGATAAACAATATGTATAAGATCATATAGAAATTTTTCAAGTTCGATTTCTTAATAATAGATGAATATATTTGCCAACAAATTAAATTTATTTTACTCTTATGAGAGAACTTAGATAATCTTTTTAATTTGTATCTGTGAATTTTGAATTTGAATATTTTCATCTTTAGTAAAAACAGATTGTTTTGTGTTGATAAGCATTACGAAGAATGAAAAAAAAACAAACGAATAGATAAGATGTCTTTGAAGCATGTTAGAATATGATGTTACACAAAAAAAGATAACAAAAAATTGTATTTCTAATGAATATCTCAAAGGTCATAGAAAAGAAAGAAACGACTCATCATGGTGTCTATCTCAAAACGACACAAGGGCGGATCTAGAAGTTTGGAAGGGTGGGAGCACTTTTTCGAAGGACGTGCGGACATAAAGCAGCGGACAAAAGTTAAAATTCAACGTATTTTAGATTTTTTTCTATAATGTTAAGCATCTAACTCAAATCCAGATAGTGATTTTAATAGCCAATGGAGTTTTCTATCTCAAATATTCAAAGGTGGCCTATGATGGCAAGGGTTCTAAAAACCTGGACACGGTCTTTTTCAGGTCACAGAAGACTTTATTGGAGCTCTTTTTAAACAATACCACCGGATGTGAATGGGTAGGGTGAGGAGGTGTGAGGTACGGGTATGGTTGTGGGTATGGGTTATTTATATCATAGCTATTCTATTCTTCACACTCTCACATCAAAAAACGTTTCGTGCTTAAATTTTCGACGGCATTCAAAAGGCACGTTGTTAGTTCTATTTATAAATCACTATACTCATGTACTTTGTAAAAAAATCCCTTTTCTTAAAAACCCGAACAGGATTTCCAAGGTCGCAGGAATCGATACAATTCCTCACAGCATATTCTCGGGTACCGATCTTGCAAACCAATACAAGGTTTTCCAGCTCGCGACAGTACCAACGCAAATGAGAGAAGGGCACTCTCCAGCAAAAGAACGCATATCGAGGGTGTGGGTGTTCTACCTGCGGCGACACCCACCCACATCTACACCCTATACATGTGCTATTTTGCGAACAATAACTTTGAATGTACTATAGGTTATATAGAACAAGATGAAGAATTAGCGGAAAGAGTAGTAGAAATTCAAGATGCGCTATATCCGAAAATTGAATTTCGCGTTAAGTTTATACGATTGATTTCATTTGATTAGGGTGCGGATGTGGGTGAGTGAGCGGGTGTAGATAGTTATACAAGAGTTACCCACACTCCACACCCACAGCCACCATATGATGCCTTATATTACTTTCCAGGAAAGTCGATAGACTTTCCGCACCAAATGAGTTTCCCGAAAAACAAATTGTCTTTCCGCACTAGAAACATTTCCGGAAACCCAAAATGAATTTCCGAAAAATACACTTTCCGTTTCCCAAAATAGAAAACTCGACCCAAGAAAAATCGACTTCCGAAAACACAAAGATCATACCACGGAAACGCAGAATGAGGTTTCCAAAAACATTGTCGACTGTAGATGTGAGTGCCGGTGCGGATGCGCCAAGGTGTGGGTGACTCAATACGACTCTCACGCGTCTGTCAAGCTGCGCATCCCACAGAACGACTCACGTGCCTTCCCCAGCTGTGAGTGCTACGAAAGAACGGATTGCGGAAGCACAATTCATGAAACGATAGGCCGCGAAACGACTCGTCGAGAAAGGACTGAAAACAATACGACACACGTCATATCGCAGTTGCTGCGGGTGCCGCCAAAGAACTGGCCGCAAAAGAACTGAGAACAATAGGACACTTATCACATCGCACTTGCTGTGGGTGTCGCGAAAGGAGTGGCCAGGAAATGATTGGTCGTGAAAGTATTGAGAACAATAGAAGACACGTTACCTCGGGGGCTCAGTGGGTTTCGTGATTGGAGTACTCGGTAAGCGGTCTACAAGGTTGCAGCTGATCTGTATATGGGGAGAATGATGAGACGGTTTACAACAGTTGGAAAGGGCACCTGAGCATGTGTGCATGCTATGGGTGCTGTGTAAAGTTCACGAGAGCGTCCTGGTAGTTGAGTGTCGGGTTGTCTTGTCAGACATTGGTCAGAGATGTTTTCACATACGTATCATATTTGGAGTTGTGTTGTGAAAGTAGTTGTAGCGCGTGAGGATGGTTTAGTTGAACTGTTGCGGTGTTGGCCATACCTAAGTGGCTTTGAAAAGAGAAACCCGATTCAGAAAATCTAGAAAGATTAGAGCTGATGTAGCTCTCATGGAATTACATGATAAACGTGGCAAGGGATTATGGGGCGCTTTGTTTTTGTTTTGTTTCAATTCGTTAGGTGCAGAGTTATTTTGGAGGTGAATTGTTGCATTTTCTGGGATAAGTGGTTTTCTGGAAAATATATGGAAGAATTTTTCTTTAATGGATTTGTAGTCTTACCTATATTTAATATTGAGAGATTATTTTTGGAATCATAGATAGATGTGTCTGCTTTATAGTAGCCCTAGCATCAAATAATACGTACTATGCACCTCCTGTATCCTCTGATACCTCGTATTCCTGCTATATTATGCTTTGTGAGAGTTTTCCCGAAAACTCAATTAAATATCGACGGAGAAGGTATGGGAGATTTAGGAATATAGGGCATACAGGGATATAGAAGATATGGAATAACCAGTGCAGATTATCCGTAAATAGCGTTTGACTTTTAATAGTGTTCTATTCTGATATACTCATGCAACTTATCGATGGTTGCTCGAAGAAACAATCAAAATAAATAAATAACTGTTTACTATATCTCCTATATCTCTGGGGTTCCAGAATTTCGCCAATAAGACTTTCGCCAATAGGACTTTCGCCATTGGAGAAAGTCCATTGTACTTTCGCCAATACACCTCATGGAATTTCGCCAATACATTCCCTAGAACTTCGTTAATGGGCGAAAGTCCACTGCACTTTCGTCAATATATCCCCAGGACTTTCGCCATTGATGAATGTCTTATTGACGAAAGTCTTATTGGGGAACATCCCACCACCCATATCTCTATATCTCCTTCATATCCTACATCTTCTTTATCTACTGTATCTTCTGCGTCGGTATTGAATTAAGTTTTTGAGGAAACTCTCCGAAGACATGTAATCACGTCTACGTGGATGTGGATGCTGTGAAAAGTGGAGGTCTACTCGAGGAATTGTAGAAGTATTGTTTGAAAGTTCAAATGTTATCGTGGAAAGTGGACTCTGACTGCACGGAAAATGGGTTACACCACTTTAGTGGTTATTAGTTCGCTGTGGAGTTTTGTTTATAGTTTTGGAGGAGCTGTTCGAGACGTGTGGTAGGTTCTTTTCGAGGATTTAAAAGGAGTTTCCTGGAAATCCAATTTATGTCCATTATGTCATTATGCCCTGTTCCAAATAAAGTCCACAAAAAAAAGAGTTTCCTGAAAACTAATAGAATGCATCAAATTGCATATTGAGTCAACAGAAAATTAAGTATGCAATTCTGATCTAAAAGAGGACTGATATTATTTGTGATTTTTTCGTTTGGATGATTATAATATCTTTAGAAAGAAGAAAACAATCAAAGCACACATAACAGTGTTGTTTTTTCGTTCTTATCAGGGAGAAAAATGGTTCTTTTTAAGTCGCCGAAGAGCAGCAATAAAATGCACTACGACACTGCATAACCTTACCATTTTTTTCTTTACAACATAATTTTCTTTTACGACTGCTGAAATTCAATACTAAACGTCGGCAAACAAAAGCACATTTGATGTTGTAAAAAAGTCAAGAAAAACGACTCTTATCGGATCAACAGAAAAATAATATTTCAGACTGAATTTCAAACGACTTCTCTCCATTGTTGGTTAATTACAAAGTGGCAAATAAATTCAAAATGGATGGGCAAAAGCAGAATGAAATGCTTTCTACATCTATAACGGATGTCGTAACAACTGCAACGACATTATCGTGTATTATGGAACCAACACAATGTATGACTGAAGGCTATGTAATTATCTGGATCGACGAGAACATTCACCCAAACAATGAAAAATGTAAAAATACACTAACACAGCTACAACAGGTGACCGATCAAGTCTATATTTTCACCACATCCGATCAAGGTATAGATTTTCTCACTGATATCAATGATCAAAAGGCATTTCTCATTCTGTCAAATCCTAAAGATCAAGACATGATACCTATCGTAAATGATATTCATCATCTTCTGAGTGTTTATATCTTCTGCAGCACAGAATCCCTAATCCATCATTGGAAAAAGAATTCCAGCAAAATTAAAGGTATGCACACAAATATCAACCGTCTCTGTGAAGCACTACTAGATGGCATCAAACGATGTTACAAAAACGATATCGCTATGAGCTTTGTCAGTATCGGCGAAGATAGTTTGCAAATTAATCTAGATCAAATAGAACCCTCATTTATGTACACACAATTGTTTAAAGAAATTGTTCTTGAGATCGGTCACAGCAAAGAAGACATCACAGATTTTATTAAATTTTGGCGGGAAAAATCTAACAACAATAAGACAACGTTGGATACTATCAACGAGTTCGAGAAGAATTACAGTCCTGAGGCGTCAATTTCCTGGTATATTCGTGACTCTTTCATATACCAGGCGGTTAATCGGTCACTTCGAACATTGGATACTCTAACAATGAAGAAAATGAGTTTTTTTATTCGAGATCTTCACTGCCAACTCGAACAATTACACGAAGAACAGTCTACAAAAACAGACAATAAACCTTTTACCGTATACCGAGGACAAGGATTATCCAAAGCTGATTTTCAGAAACTTAAAAGAACCAAGGATGGTCTCCTCTCATTTAACAACTTTTTATCTACCAGCCGAGATCAAGACGTTTCCCTAGCATTCGCCGAAAGTAACACATCAGACGCTAACTTAGTCGGTATACTTTTCATAATGAGTATCACACCTTCAATTTCAAGAACTCCCTTCGCCAACATCCAAACAATGGGTTCGTTTCAAGACGAAGAAGAAATCCTCTTTTCTATGCACACGATTTTTCGTGTCAAAGAAATCAAACAGATCCTCAACAATTCCAACCTATACGAAGTACAACTCATTCTCACCAACGACGATGATCCACAACTATCTCTTCTCACACACTCTATACGGCAGGAACACAGCGGAAATGGCTGGAATCGCATGGTTCACTTGATGCTCACGCTTCACCACTACCAAACATCCCAGGAAATTTGTGATCACCTACTAGCCATATCTTCCACGAACATAGAGCGAGCGAATGCCCTGAATAGCCAAGGAACAATCGAAGGGCAACGAGGCGACTACCAAAAAGCACTTTCATCGTACGAAAGATCGCTTGAAATCTTCAAAATAGCTCTCCCTCCGAATCATCCTGATTTGGCTACTTCCTACAACAACATCGCTTCAATGTATGATAACATGGGCGAGTACTCGAAAGCACTTTCATCGTACCAAAGATCACTTGAAATCCGAAAAATAGCTCTCCCTCCGAATCATCCCTTACTGGCTAATTCCTACAACACCATCGCTTCAGTGTATGATAACATGGGCGAGTACTCGAAAGCACTTTCATCGTACGAAAGATCACTTGAAATCCGAAAAATAGCTCTCCCTCCAAATCATCCCGATTTGGCTACTTCCTACAATAACATCGCTATAGTGTATACTCACATGGGCGAGTACTCGAAAGCACTTTCATCGTACGAAAGATCACTTGAAATCCAAAAAATAGCTCTTCCTCCGAATCATCCTGATTTGGCTACTTCCTACAACAACATCGCTATAGTGTATACTCACATGGGCGAGTACTCGAAAGCACTTTCATCGTTAGAAAGATCACTTGAAATCCGAAAAATAGCTCTCCCACCGAATCATCCCGACTCTGCTCAATCCTACAACAACATCGCTTCAGTGTATTTCCACATGGGCGACTACTGGAAAGCACTTTCATCGTACGAAAGATCACTTGAAATCCGAAAAATAGCTCTCCCTCCGAATCATCGCTTATTGGCTACTTCCTACAACAACATCGCTTCAATGTATGATAACATAGGCGAGTACTCGAAAGCACTTTCATCGTACGAAAGATCACTTGAAATC
>CAJNOL010002722.1:0-12140 GCA_905250125.1 Rotaria sordida | reverse complement strand
CGAGTACTCGAAAGCACTTTCATCGTACGAAAGATCACTTGAAATCCTCAAAATAGCTCTCCCTCCGAATCATCCCTTATTGGCTACTTCCTACAACAATATCGCTTCAGTGTATTCTCACATGGGCGAGTACTCGAAAGCACTTTCATCGTACGAAAGATCATTTGAAATCCGAAAACTAGTTCTCCCTCCGAATCATTGCGATTTGGCTACTTCCTACAATAATATCGCTATAGTGTATTCTCACATGGGCGAGTACTCGAAAGCACTTTCATCGCACGAAAGATCACTTAAAATCCGAAAAATAGTTCTTCCTCCGAATCATCCTGATTTGGCTACTTCCTACAACAACATCGCTTCAGTGTATAATAACATGGGCGAGTACTCGAAAGCACTTTCATCATACGAAAGATCACTTGAAATCCGAAAAATAGCTTTCCCTCCGAATCATCCCTTATTGGCTACTTCCTACAACAACATTGCTTCAGTGTATGATAACATGGGCGAGTACTCGAAAGCACTTTCATCGTACGAAAGATCACTTGAAATTCGAAAAATAGCTCTCCCTCCGAATCATCCCTTATTGGCTACTTCCTACAACAGCATCGCTTCAATGTATGATAACATGGGCGAGTACTCGAAAGCACTTTCATCGTACGAAAGATCGCTTGATATTTTGAGAAAGTCGGTGCCTTCTACTCATCCTCATTTGGCAGTTGTGAAAAGAAACATTGAAAATTTAAGAAACAGATTTTAGTAGTTTATCTTTTATTCGGGAAAAATAAAATTCTTGAAATGTTAGTTTTGATGAGGAGCCTCATCGCTTTCTTGCTTGAGATGGAAATGTTGAATCGGAGTTGCGGTGTTTGTAAGAGCGATGCTATAAATTCCAGTTGTATTTAGCAATTCGGAAGTTGCTATTGTGATGGGGCGCGTGCGAGTGTGAGTAGGGATATGGCCGCTGGTGGAAGGTGGGATCTCGGTGCATCTGTGGCAGTCAGCTTACCAACACTGGGAGCAAGATACACAGTACCCACTGGATCCGCATGCACATCGGAGCAACAGATTTGCACCCGCAGCCACATTCACATGCTTATCGTTATCTTATGAATTTTTCAATTGAAGAGACTTCTTTTTATTTACTTATGTTAAATCAATATCTTTCAGATTCTGCAAACAATTTCCGAAAAAATATTAAAATAGATGATCTGTTGATGGTTGTATAAACATTTTATGGAGCTACATTTGATAATCTAACGGAATCTGAGTTATTTAAAGCATACCGAAAGATTTTATGTTAAATCTGCCACCTCTTAGTCTTCATTTTAAATATGATAGAAAGAGAGAGTTTGAAGTTCTACATCTTTTGGTGAATTCAGTTTTCTTTTTTCTTGGACAGAAAAAAAAGTTTTTCGAAGATTACTTTATTTTGAGGTCTATAGGTTTTTTTTGTAGGTATTCAGTGTTTTGGATGATAATCGTAATGTCTATAGTTTTTGTTGTGTTTTAATGTGGACGTCAAAATGAATAACATAGATCGACGCAGTTTTTCACGTTCTACAAAATGATGCTAGGACAAATTGTCGCACACACAATTCGTTGAACGACAGTCCATTACAATGACATAAATCAATCAAAATTAGTAATTATCTATTTTTCAACAATCAAGCAACTTATTCATTTAAGTTTGACAAATGTAATTCGATGAACATAGATATTATTAGAAATATAACTAATAACTAAACTTCGATTTTTGATCTGGTACAGTATAAGAGCCTTCTTCTGCCGATAAGAAGTTAGCTGATTCGAGCTATACAAGTGATGAGAGTTTTCCTATAGTAGTGGAAGTAGAAATGCACATTTTCTAAAATTTATGCTGCAGTTCGAGATTTCTGATAATGAGTAAATACCTTGGAAAGACTAACAAAATTTAGCGTTCTATAAAGAAGAGCAACATTGAAGTCATCACAAATTTTTAATGAATTTCTGTTTTCAAATCTTCGGGTTTGACGTACAAATTCTATTATTTTAGGGACCATTGCGTGTTATTGTATACATATAAACAATAGTTAGCAAAAAAAATGTGGAACAGTCTTACTACATAAACATGTAATACTTGCTAAGCTCTGTCGAGTCTTTGTTTTGCAATTATTGCAGGTCTATACTAAGCAGATTAGCCACAAATAATATCTGTATATATATGATTCGATTCTAATTTATTTTAGTATGATACTAATCTGAGATAACAATGGCACATAGTCTCGCAGCGAATGATACGTCTACATTATATTATTAGAACGTGAGAACTTGCTTTGTTAGAAAACTCCATCGATCAATGAAGATACTGTTATATAGAATTAGCTCCTGAGCTGAAAGACTTAGATCCTAAAGGCTTCTAAAATACCGAGCAGTAAATAATCAGAAACAAATTATGCATCCCGAATAATGCCTAAAACCAGATCCATGCTTTTGACGAAATAATTAAGTGATACTTAGAGAATCGCTCGATTAATGGTGTGAAAGATTTAGTTTTATTATTTTCAATAGCATAATTTCACACTAATTGCATTGTTTCAATTATTAATGTTGAAAAAGTTGTAATCCATTTTATTGATAGCCTAAAACTCAGATATCCTGCAGTTCTAGAATTAAAAGGAAGAGGAATAAGATCCCGAATCAGATGTTCTAAAACTGTCAACTGATATTCTTATAACAGAGAAATATTTTTCTTGAAAGAAGTTGAACTATATAGTTCCTGATACAAGCTAAACATTTGTTCCAAGATTTTTGCAAATCATTGTATATATATATGTATGAAACTGGTCGAATTGAGTTATTGATTCATAGAATGTCAAGAAGAATTCTGATGATACATTGTAATCGAAGGTTTTTGACATCCTATTAATATTAATTATGGAGGAGACAAATTCGACTTTTTTTCTTGCTAGGATTTTTTGTAGTCGACATGCCGAAATCAAAAAATCAAAGTTTAGTCATTAGTTGTATTTCTCATAATTCTTATGGACATTGAATTACATGAGTCAAACTTAACCGAATGAGTTATCTGACCATTGAAATATAGATATTAATTTTGATTGGCTCATGTGATTGCAAAGAATTATTCGTGCCACGAATGGTCCTGTGACGAATTGGGTGTGAGTGTGGATATAGATGGCAAACAGAACTACACTCATAGATAATTGATTCGAAAATTTATTATTTTTCGCATGCTGATGCTACACCACCGAGGTCCAAGATGTACGCCAGGAAATCGCTTGATCAGGTGAATTTTCAGCGATTTCAGGGTGGCAGTATTCACAAATCGGTTCTGGCCTCCGTTTCCTGCTTAATTCCCGTCAGTTCTGGAGTCCGAAAGCGATGGTCGGATATGGATGCCTGTTTCCAGTACGGTTCCAGCGACTTATGACGGCGACAGGATGCGGGCCGTATACTGTCGTTTCCGGTCTGGCTATGAAGCCCAGATCCGGCTGTTTGAAATTCGGCTATAAAGTTCGGATCCGATCACAGGACATGACAAGATAGGAGTCGGATCCTGCTGGCTCCAATTGAATGGGTTCAACTTGTAAGTAACGCCCACGTCCACCCCCACACCTTACTCATGGGTTATCCTATGGACGTACCCAGAAGTCCTCATGGGTTATGCTATAGAGGTACCATAATTCCTCAAGGGCTATTATATGAAGGTACCCATAGATCCGCAAAGACTATTATATGGAGGTACCCATAGATTTCCATGGGCTATTATATGGAGATGGGTGTGGGTATAGGTGCTTGTGGGATTTCACAATCCACACGCGCACCCACACCCACATCCACACCTCACATCTATCCACATTCACACTCACACCTAGTCAAACTCAAACCCTAGGTTTGACTGGGTTTTATTGGATTTGGGTTTGATGTGTATCATGTAGAGATTAGATTTTCGGGGATATTTGTAAAGCAAGCGAACACTCCCAACTCGAGAGCTGATATTATCAGTAGAGAGAGCTCGCTGGATTGACTCAACGAACGCCCAAAACGGTTGAACAATAAAAAAAATTTCCAATGTACGCTGATTTTTTTTAATCAACGAACACCCGTATCATTTGACAGTGAGTAACCCTACTCGAATTAGGTACATACTCAAAATTTCAGCCTTTTATGTGCTCGTATAAAAAAATAGCAGGGATCGACCTTTTCAATTTTAAGCCTCATACTTTAATTTCGCTTATACATTCCGAATTCGATTACTAGGCTTAAAATTGAAAAGGTCGATCCCTGCTATTTTCTTTATGCAAGCACATAAAAGGCCGAAATTTTGGGTATATACCTAACTCGAGTAGAGCTACTCACTGTCAAATGACATGGATATTCGTGGAGCCAACTTGGCGACCTCTATCTACTGATAAAATCAGCTCTCGATTTAAGGGTGTTCGTGAGTGTTGTTCGCTTGTTTTACAAACATTCACGAAAATCTAATCTTTATGTGATATACATCAAACTCAAACCCAGCCATACCTTAGTGAAACCTTGTGAAACCGTATCAAACCCAAACTCAAACATAGTCAAACCCAATAAAACTCAGTCAAACCCAGAGTTTGGGTTTGACTTGGTTTGAGTTTGATGCACCTCTACGCTCATTCACATCCACACCCACACCCTTCACATCGACGAACCTCTCGGAAATAGATTTCTTTTGGTTATTCGGATATTTTGCTGTCATTATTAAAACTGAAATGAGATTTGTGCGAGATGTGGAATGTTTCTGCGTATGAAGAAGGCAAAAAGGTGTAAATAAGACTATAGCGAACACTGTTCTCTTCAGATTCTCTGTTATCAACGACATATACACTATGCAACTGATAAAAAAGGGAGATAAAGATGAGTAACAACATCTTTTCAAACATTATCTAGCTAGTATTCTTTTCTTCTTTGTTATTTCAGATAAACAAAGACAACTGATAAGTAACGCATTGAGGGTGTGAGTATGAGTATCGATATGGGTGTGGGTGTTTTAGTCATGCTACACCCACATCCACCCACATCCACCCTAAACCACTACTAGAATTAATCATTCAAAACGTCAATAATCAAGTTCATATATCATCTCTCTCGAGTGTGGGTGGATGGTGTGGGTGTGAGTGTGAGTGTATATGGGGTGAGGATGGGTAGTGTGAATGTGGGTGAAGGTGCTTGTGAAACTTCAGTCCATACGCGCACCGACACCTACACTCATACCCAAACCCACACCCACCCTATTTATCTCTTCTTAAACAAATGCGTGCTGTCGAAGGATGTGGGTGTGGAAGAAATCAATATTCTCACACACCCACGTACACTCTCTCTCAGCTTTGACATGAAACAAACAGTATCCTATGCTCATCGGAAGTATGCGAGTAGTTGTTGAAAGACAATATGATTCGTTCCTATCCGAATATCAGATCAAAACATTGTTGGAAGATGATACTTTGATACAAACTCTAGTGAAATCTAGTCGAGAAAATGTACTCTATGAATTGTTTATATTCAAAGAAGAATTTGATGACAATGAACAAACTCTAGTAAGTTTTTGTTTGAGTTATTTATTCAATCTGATTGAATCTTCAAATAAGAACATTTCTCGGAAATTGAATAAACTATGAAGAAGTTTTTTTTTGTTATTCATTTCATCTCAGCCATTTGATCTCAATATTCCCAAGATTTGTCTTTGTTGGGATATTGTGTTTTTAAATTACTGAAATATCGGACATTAAACGATACAATCAATCTATTTTCCACTAATATTCTTCCTACACTACATCAATGTGAAAGAAAAGTAGAGATTTGTCAATCTTCTGATGCATTTATTAAGATGATTCTTCGAAAATTCAATGGTGAACAAATTGTTTCGTTACGTCTGAATACGACATCGTACACAAAACAATCAGTATTATACTATTAAAACTTTTTAACTTTCAAAAATTAGACTTAATCAACAATTTTAAAACATGTTTTCCTAAATTAATGTGTCTTTCCCGTTGGTATGACAATGAATATTGTCATGAAACGAAGGAGTTCAATCGAACGACCTGAAGTTCATTGTCTCACATTGGATTGTTCTCATTCAGAAGCATATACAGATCATATATTATTCTGCATGAAACTTTCATTTAACTATTTTCTTCTTGATATAGGCAGCTGTTCGTTCTCTTCAATTAGGAGTTGCTTGCGGCATTACCAGTTATGTCCTTTAATGATAACAGTTGATTTTATCAAACAAATGCATCTTATCCGACAAGTTCGATTCATGATTAATCAATACAACGTGGATAAATTATTAGATTTTAAATGAATGGAAAAAGTTGGCATATACATGTGTTATTTTAAAGGACAATAACTTTGAATGTACTAGAGTGTACGGAACAAGACGAAGATTTAGCGAAAAAAGCAGTAGAAATTCAAGATGCACTATATCTGAAAATTGAAAAGCGTAAAACTGAGAGTGTAGGTATTCGTTTTATCTAAATCCACACTAACATCCAACACGAAAACGACTTGCCCATCAAAGAGTCTTCAGTTAATTAATTGAAAAAGTAGGGTGTTATTCAGTCTTATGACATATTGAGAAAACAAGCATGTATTTTATTACTATGTAACCTTTAAAATAAATTTTAGACTAAAAGCTGAATTTTGACGAAGAAAAAATATTCTCTGTAAAAAATAGATGTTGATTCTTTTTAAATCAAAAAACCATTTTATTCAAAATAGAAAGTCAGGAATACAACTATTCTAAATATTCGTTATTTAATAGAAGTCCGCAAGTCAAAATTTGAATGGAATCATTCTGATTTACCTATTTTTGTACGACAATGATCTGTATCATGTAAACCTATGAATTCACATTTTTCACATAAATTAATTCCACAAGTACATTTATAACGAATACCAATAAGCAGTTTCATAAAACATGAATTACATTGATTATTCTTATGATTGGTTTTATTACGATTGTTTAAGTAAACTGACTTTGGATATTCACTGGAATCTTTAATACGTAATAATGGATGATTCGAAATATGATTTGTTCTACTAATAGATTTACATGATTGACAAAAATCAATATCGGGATAAAATAAACATTTGTAACGATCTCCTTTTATTGGTGACATATCACATCCATCACACGTCATATGTAAATGAATATTCGTATTCAAATTTTGATTATTCGTTACTGTATTGTTTGAAATTTGTTGAATATCATCATTGAAATTCACTTTGCATACATCGATCATTTCCTGATTACTACTCAATCGTAATGTAACAATTTCTTTTTGTTGATTTGAGTGTCCATAATATTTATAAATATGTATCATGATTGTTGCTGCACCCGTTAGACTTTGTTGATGATTAGCAAAATATTTTGCTCGAACTATATATGTATCTTTGACTGCCTTTCGAACAAGATATTCTTCTGGTCCATACCCTTGTGTAAAATCACGACTTATCATACCACTAATAACTGTATTTTTATGAGAATAATAACATTCTTCACCTGTCGGTTCGATAACATGTAAATCAACATCTGTATCATTTGTATCCCAAACCATAACAATTCTTAAGTCAACAGGTAAATGAAGAATAAGACGATTATCAATCGAATTCAATATTTGTTGTTGTTGATGAAATTGAAATATGAAACAATTCAATTCATGCAATGTGGTAACTTCAATTTCTGAATAACGATTATTCCATTCACCAAATATAACTTTCTTAAATAGATCTGATATTTCTATAAGGTTCTTTGTTTCAGAATTAGATTCTTGTAATAATAGTGCTAGATCTCGAAATGATTGTGGCTCGTCTGATCTCAAATTTATAATATATCGAAAAATATTCTCAGCTAAATTATAAAGACCAAATTCAATAAGTTTATAAGCAACAGTTCGTAATAATTGTACTGATTCCAATTCTAATTCTAAAACATTTGTAAGAATACGTAAACCAATATATTGATACTCATTTAAAATATTATAATTTGACTGTGCATAATATTGATTAAATGCATCAACTGATGATTGTTTTGAATTTGAAGAACGAGCTTGTAAGAAAAAATATGATGCTATATCAAAATAAAATGATGGTGATTTAGAATACGACTGACGTTCATTTAAATAAATTTAATAAGCTGTTTTTAAACTAGTACTTGATTTAATTTTGTTCATGTACGGTATTTGTGGATCCCAGTTTTGAAGAGTAATCGTTTGAGTATTACTACCCCTATTAGTGGTAGCAAGTCTATCCTTGAATGAATGTCTTCTTGAATATGATGATCGATCGTGAAAGGAACGACTTTGGCTAGTCGAGTTTTCTTCCTCCTCCTTCTCCTCATCATCATCACTAGCGTAATCGATATCCGTCTCAAATCTATCCCTGGACGAGGTTGATGCCATGTCTGCTGATCTGTCCTCCATTGTATCTTCTATGGACTCACATGAATCATCATCTATTGCATAGTCACGGTTGACTATCGTAGAACGTCGTGATCGGGACTGACTTCGTGTCATTCTACAGTATTCTCTATTATGTTGGTTAGAGTCTTTGTTTTGGAATGTATTTCTACGATCTTTTTCAGTTATTATTTTATCATACCATCTGCAACGTGTTTGTCATAAATTCAAGACAGCTGTTAGTTTTGATTAAGTTTTAGTTAATTCTTCTGGTTTTTTATTATTTTGATAAGTCATATAATCGTTATATAATTTGGGTGTGGGTGTGGATAGGGGTGTACGAGTGAGGGTGTTAATGAAGAGACAACCCACACCTACACCCACACCCCGCCCTTAACGTGGATTAATACCAAGGTCATCAGACGGAAAAACGTTATCGGCAGAACGAAAAAAGAAAAGAAAAGGAACTGACACCATAAATCTGGATTTCTCTTCGTTTATTTACAAAATTTATAGAGGCTGATAACATACAAAAGAGAAAAGTAGACAGTACTACAACTTCACAAAACTGAATAGGTTCTATGTGGAAATCGATTGTTTGCTATAAATAGCTGGTCTCTTCCTTGGTTTATTCAATAAAATAAAATTATTTTTTTTCTCTCTGTTTAGCTTATGTTTTTATTCTAATTACAGGTATTAACAAATGATTGTTTCGTTTTTTGTTTTAGTCATGTCTCGTCTCGACTTACTTTTCAATGAACCATCATCCTCCGATTATCGATGTAATTATCAGTTATCTCATAATTTGGTTGTCAAGATTAATAATATTTTCAACGACGTGGATTATCAAGTATTTTCCGATACTAGCTTGAACCATCAGCAGCTGATGTCCCTCCTTAATAATCGCAATTCAATTGAAAGCCAATTTATTGACTTCATCAAAAATTATATTAATAATATGACACCAGATGATAATATTTGTCATGTATACTTGAAAAATGTCGATCGATTTAGTCGTGACTTGCTGATTGTCAATAATGATACACATGTTAATTATTATAATTTTTTTCGATGATGATAGTGACGATGAAACATTTGTGGACGATTATAGAGATGATTCTAATGCATCTCTTGATAATACCAATGATGATTTAGAAAATATTTTAATAGATCAATTTGACTTTGAACGTTTTGTAAATGCTTATCGTTGTACTACACATGATTAGGATGAACATAATATGAATCATAAAGATGACCGCCGTTGTATTCAATGTCATCCTGATCCTAATGTTGATAATCATAATTGATTCAGTGGTTTTTTTTGTTTCTATTTGAAATAATAATAAATTTGAACTGCAATTGTACGAATTTTTTCACATTTTGTTCATGATCCTACTTTCACAACATCATGGAAAAGTTTCTCATACCTTTCTTTCTAAAACTTGCTGGAAACTTTCCCATACATCTGAACATTCAGAATTCTACGACAGAAATACATTTCTATACAGGAAGTTGTCGACATCCAAGAGTCGTGAGAGTACTACAGGAAAAAAATTTCAATTATTGATATCCGATTTTAATTTGTGTATTTTCGTTAATTTAGGGTTGCATTGTTCAGGCTTCATTTCTTACTCTACTTGCAATTTTAAGTTTTCGATTTTTGCCGCCTCGCTTGTTAACACTATATGGCTTTTTTTCTACTTCAATCTCTGAAATTAAAACTTTGGTAAATTCATGCTTTTGAGTTCTTGGCTCTGAGTTGTAGCTCTTTAGTTTAATGCCTTTTATTTCCAGGGTGTGGATGTAGGTGTGTAGGTGTGGAGTGTGGACGTAACTAAGGATGCAGTAACATGATATATCCACACTACACCCATACCCCAAAAAGCATTTACTTCAGCCATTTTTTCGTCTCACACCCTTGAATTTTGGAAAAATTATGTGCCCCATCAGTGCACCCCATTTAAAAAAAATTGTACCCCACATGTATCCCATTAGAGACCTTTTATATCCCATTCGACACCTTTGCAGTTGGCAGTCCTAACATAATGCCCTCCAAACAAAAACATTCTGTTCCGTAGCTAGTGCTTTTTCTAAATATTCAAGTGACTTCAGATAGTCTGTATTGAATCCATTGACAACTTTATCTATTAATGGCATATTCAGTATTGATTTGTTTTCATGACGTATTTCCAATAATGAATCCATTCTTTCTTTCTTTCGTATTATATACTTTTTGCCGCCAATATTATATATGCTATTTAACGTTGATTTCTTAATAATTTTATATATTTTCTCAATTACTACTTCTACTTGAATAGACTGTAGTTCGAAAGATTTTGGAACACAAGTTATTGGAAATTTCAATAATTTACTTGCGATATAATCGACAAAATCATGAAACTGAATGAGTCTCTTTATGCATATGGAATAGCGCTTGTTTTGATTCAACATTCATATTTTACTTGGTAAAAAGAATAGGATCTTATGGAATAATTAAAATACGACATCGAACATCATCTAATCCAATGGTTGCTACATCAATTGTTATCAAAGCTAGTATGACCATTAAAAAGTGTACCAATTCGAATAAGAGTTCGTATGAATGAACTTTTATCAGTACGTGTTTTTTCAGCAGGACGAATTTTTAACTAGATTCATTTATAAATGGCGCATGAAAAATTTTTCAAAAACAAAACGATCTTATCAACATTGTTTTAACGACGATATCAATACTTGATAGATATGAGTTCGGCTCGTGTTTTTTATGAACCGAACTAATCTCAGTGAAAAAGATTCAAAGTTTATCAGATCTTTGTTGTTATGCTTTCAACCCAAATTGTTTTGTTTGTACAAATTTAAAAGATAAGTTGTTTCTCATTCATCTAACTGTCATCTCATATTTTTGTTGCAGACTTTTATCGATTTGTGTAGGTTATGTTCGTCACATTGGATTGGCATATATAATATATTTAACATTGATGAAGAATTCTCTGCTCTAGATTTTTATGAAAACTCCATTGTATTTACTTCTTCTATTTCACTTTCTCGTGGTAGACTCAGAAAATCGAGAAAGTAGTCATGTGAAAATTTTCGTCTAATGGGTAAAGCAAACGTTTTACATTAATTTTCTTTTTATCACCATCATTTTTCGGAAAACTTTCGATTTGTTCAGAGCTATCAAGCTCGAGTTTTCACCATTGAAAAAATCGATCATCGAACCGTCTTCCTGCATAATACTCACTATGGTCGAAGGACATTTCCATCACTCTGTCAATAGTAATAGTTCTCCATTGTCTACTTTCTTACGTTGTCACAATGAAAACTTATAAAAGTAGACAATGAACAAATATTGATATTTAGAGAGTGATGGAAATTCAGATGTTGCTCTTTCCAATACTAAAAAATGAAGTTGAAATAATGATTCGTTGCGAAGTACTAACGAAAATAAAATGAATGCAAAATTTTTGCTAACCCGTTATGCCGCTTTCGTTTATTCGTTGACTTGCGAAAAATCTTCTCTGGACCTCATTTGTAGGCATGGAAAAATAGAATACACAATGTTCTGGAGGTGGAAAATTCCCTTAATCTGAAGTCCATTGTTTGGTGACATATAAGATTTTGCAGAATGAACATTATTCTACAAGATCCTATACTTGCAATTTTATTCCATCTAAGAATGGCTGAAAGCTGACCATAAACTTGTTTCAGCAA
>CAJNOL010002721.1:0-29613 GCA_905250125.1 Rotaria sordida | reverse complement strand
TTGAATATACCAATTGAATGTTAAATGAGATTTTGTATATTTCGGATGATGAATAGGTGCTTCCCATGACCAAAATATCCATCGTTGTTTAAATGATGTACGATTTTGATTAGATAAATGAAAAGACCAATAAAAATCTTCAGCAAAAAAAAGTATAGCACTTGGTGAACGTTCTTTAAAATCTTCTATTCGACATGAAAATTCACATTTTTTTGGACATCTATCAAAATGAACAATATGACCACCATTATGAATACCTCGACAAATATTATCTCGTGTTTTAATTGAATGATTATGTGTATATAGAAGAATAAGTGCTAAGGATTGATTAGAATTATATCGAAAGATATTTAAATGTCCTATTAAAAATAAATATATACAAGTATAAATTGTAAATCCAAATAATAATGTAAACACTCGATTTCGCCATATGCATACATATTGAACAATAGTTAATAATACTGTTTTAATAGACATGAAGTTGTCTAAAAATAAATCATAGG
Source organism: Rotaria sordida (assembly GCA_905250125.1). Classification (NCBI taxonomy): domain Eukaryota; kingdom Metazoa; phylum Rotifera; class Eurotatoria; order Philodinida; family Philodinidae; genus Rotaria; species Rotaria sordida. Next base: position 29,110 of record CAJNOL010002721.1, on the reverse strand, counting down.
TTTTAAAATAATAAATGCTATATTAACCTATAGCATAAAAGTCTTGTCATAAAATATTTGCTCATTTTTTCGGCCACTAAAAGAAAATTGCTTATATAAAATCTTTGATGCAAAAAAGTCACTATTAAGGACTTTTCGAGACAAAATATTTTTCTTTGTTTTTGGCTTCCTTGAAAGTGTTTTCCAGAAGTTAAATGCTATGGATTAGGACCAACACATTGTGCCCTTTCTGGATGTGGACTTAGAAATTTTATCTCAGTTTTTGTTTGAGAGTAATGAAGGAATTTTTAAAGGTCCAAAAAATTATATTGAATGGCGACCCAATAAGCTTTTGCTAATCTTTATAGGTTCTTTTTCAAAGGTGCGAAAAAATATTGGAGTCGGTTGTTTTGTCAAATGAACAGTTCTTTATAAAATTTTATATCCAACTGAGTTGTGCCTTTTGCTTAAGTAAAATTAAAAGCACTTTGCTAAGATCTTCTTTCGATACAAGATGCCTTTTTGTCAAAAATGAAGATTTTGAGACAAACAAAAATTGAAGTGATCTGTGGAAAAATATGAAAAAAGAACTCTAATAGTACATTTCATAGGGTAGCTTCTATTCTACAAACTGAAATATTAATAAAGGTAGCAACATTTATTTTCGAGTTACAATAATGAAAGTACAAAAGTTTATGGAAAAATTTTTCATTCAAACTACACGTTAACAAAATGCATTCACAATATGAACAATCTCAAACATGCTTACTTTCAATACTAACTTCTCTTAACACATTAAAATGTGTGTTTTTGACGCGTAAAAATGTCATTCTGTTCTTTATTAATCTTCTCACGTAGGTGAAAAAGTTATAAAATCGAAATAGAAAAAAACAAACTATATGTGTTCGACTTTATTTGATAAACGTGTTATTCTAACTATTATTATTTCATAAAAGCTTATTAGGCATATTATTCATTCAGGTTTGTATTAATTAATTAACATATAATTAATGAGAATAGACGAAAGTATATATATTGAACATTTGATAAATCAATATTATCGATTTTATTCTTTCCAGATTTTTATCTTTACGAATAGATCAATCAAGAAAAAGAGTCACAGCTCAATTGTAAGACAGATAGGCATTCTCTTTCTATTTACTTCTCTTTATATAACGTTTGTGTAGATTTCTTCGTCGATTTCTACAACAAACGTTAGTGTTAAACATACTTCTATCATAAGAGTTATTCAACATTGTGATAAACGGTTTTTTTTCTTTTTATCTTTAATAAATAGACGATCAAAGTAGCCTACGTCATATTAATTAAAGCGAAAGAATGGGAAAAAATATATTGTAAAATATTTCTTAGATAAGATACCGAACATATTTGCAATATTTTTTATTTTATATTTATCTCAGAGTGAGATCTTGTTTTTAAAAGATATTCCATCATAAACATTGCATAATTTCTATAAAAAAAAACTTCTATTAAGAATTAGTATATATATATGCGATATAAAATTGTCGCAAGTATTACGGCACACGTAATACATAGATTTAATTATCAATATGATTGATAAGCTTATATTTGCTGAAAGATTGCCAGAAATACCATTCTATTCCATATTCTAATCAAAATAATGAATGAATGAAATACTCACGACATGTTCTGATCGAAGAATACAATCCGTGTATAAGGTAAAATGCGACACGTTAACAGAGTCATATTTCTCCGTAAACATATGGTCACATTATGACCGCATCTTACAGTGAGAATACGATATTGTATACGGACAGTAATACTGAGTGTCTTATAACGACACAATATCATATAAAAATGGCCGTTTACAGTAGAATACAGTGCATAAATGTACATTTATAGTAATCCGTAACGATTAATATGGGTGGTATAAATTTAATATTGAAGTATTACTCTATATTTCTATGAGTGTACAAGATTTTATATGTTAACATAATAGAAAATTATTTATTGACGTTATCAACTTCATCGTAAAGAACTATATATGACTAATAGTTGAACGAATTGTCACTAGTGCGAAAAAAATGTACTCTAGTCTTTTATTATATGAATAACGAAAACAATATGAAAACAAAAAAAAAAAAGGAATTATAAAATTTGATATTTGAAGTATCTTTCTTTTTTGTATCATATTTTCATTGATGTCTTTTTCATTCTTCGCTTCTACAATGTAACATGTATCTGAAAACTATGCAAGAAGATTAAAATGTGATAAACTAAGTTGAATATAACATATTTTTTATTATTAATTATACAAAATAACTGTAATCAATTTTCTGAACTAATACTTTTCTTTTCTAATGTTTTTGTTCATCAAATCAATTAATAAAACATTTCTTTAACATTTCAATCAGGAAAAAAATTTCATCGAAATTCATATTATGATCGATGTTATTTATAACTATACTTAATTCTCTTATATATATATATGTGTATTCGGGAACCGAAATGATGAATATGTGGAAAGATCAATAAATATATATGGATGTGCATGTGTGAATCATACTTAGAAGCGATCGAGTATTTTTTTTAACCGAGTTGGTTCCAAGTACGGCGTGAGTAGTAGAATTCATCGGGTGCAAAATTTTCACATCCGAACTCGACAGGCTCTAGTGAATGTGTGGATTAATGTAAGTGTTAGTCTTCTCTTCATTTCCATCCACAACTCTACATACATACCTAAACCTACACGTTGAACGTTCTCGTGCTTATCATTTCCGTATAATCTTACCTTAGATTATATTTATCAATTATAAAATTAGTTGATATAATAGTTGCAAATAAACAGTAATGTAATGTAACCGAATATTTTTTTTAGATTTTATTCAAATCATTCCTAATTCTATTCTCAAAATTTTCAATGAGAATTAATCGATATGATCTGAAAAATAAATGACAGAAAATAGAAAAAATCTGTGCTGTACTCTTTTTCTACTTAAACATGTTTTGTATTCATACATGTAATATTTTTTTTTTAAATTTTCTCTCATTCATTTATCAGATTATGTCAAGTAATTCTCAATGAAAATTTCGAGAATAGAATTAGAAATGATTTGAATAAAATCTAAAAATGTATTTTGCTACCAATCAAATTGTTGAGCGCAAATATTTGATATCTGCATCATCGATCACGAGAGTAAAACAATTCTAGAGTAAACAAAATATGAAACCTATATAAACACTTGGACAAATATCGATTGAAGCTTTACTAGTAAAAAAGGAAGAATAAAAGTATTCATATTTCGAGCGACATAACATGAGAGAGCAGGACGCCATCTTGCTTTTGAACTTTACTGTTAATGGGTATGAACTATAATTTATGTTTACTTTACATAGTTCTACTTTAAGTATGAATCACGCCCCTGAATATTTTAAAATGTGGATGTTTTATTTATTCAGCATTTGTAAAAAAAAAATCAAACATATATGACTTTTTCTGCAAAAATACCTTCAAATTTTATTTAACATCGTGTTAAATACGAAACAAAAAACATATTATGAAACACTCTAATTTTATATTTTAGTGTTTCATTGTTAAAAGGGATACAAGATTAACATACTGTTTTTTTTGCAACGCAAATTTCAGTACCTTTTTTTTATTTCTTAACTAAAGTATAGTTGAATTAGATTTTATGACTAATACATTATTGAATATATATTAACGTTGAATGATTATTTACCAATACAAGTAACATGTTCTGGTTTATCATCATATTACAAATACCATTTTTGAAAATCTATTTTTTATAAGGATGAATAAATAAACAATGAAACCATATGACTTAATTTATTACAAATAATGAAAATTTAATATTAATAGCATCGAAAACATACGCATATTAGGTAAATCGTTCTTGTTGATGTTTCAATTAAAAATGATTTGTTACTGTTGGAATAAGTACTCTATCGTAGAATATTTGTCTTACAAAGAATAATAATAAAAGATTATACAACTGTATTCAAATGATGTAATATTGATAAAAGATTAATGTTTCAAAAAGAAAAGATCGTAATATTAAACATGTCTCAGACAAGAATAAATACAATAATGTATAACAATTAATAGACATATTAAGAAATGGGTAAACTAAACTTTGATCGAAAATACAAAAGGTCGATAAAAAACTTCATAAAAATTAAAAAAAACAATTCTAAAGAAAAGACTATTTTGAAATATGTTGCTATTGCATGATCAATATCGGCTTATGAGATGTGTGGTTGAAAAGAAGACACGCCACAGTCAGGTTATTATAATAGAATAAATTCTCATATTTATCGAAATTATTCAAATATATGAAATTCGATCAATTTTATCAAAGCAGAAGAAAAACATGTACAGAATATTATGTTTCAATGGTTTTGTGGTGCATCAGAGCAAAAAAGAAATAAATGAACAGCAGCCTTACAAAGCTGAATAAACATGTTGTATATAAACGATATAATAATTATCTCGTAACAGCATCTGATCTCTTTAATGGTTTGTCTTTTATTATAACAAAAGAAAAAAGTTATGATTGTACAATAAGAACATCATTCAAGGTCGATAAACTGATATTTCAAAATATTTTTTGCTTGTCTTTCATTTTTTCTTTTTCAATAATAAACATTTGATTCGAAGTTAGCTGCTTGGTTTTTCTTTGATTTTCTGAACGAGAAAATATACAGAAGTCTTTATCACAATTTTTGAAATTTTTACTTTCGATCGAGGTTCAGACAATTAAAAAATGCAGTTTTAGTCGGCAATTCAAAACTTGAGGAGAGAGTATGCAGTACACATATCATAATGAAAATTCTAAAGACCTGCAAGACCTACACCCTATAAAAATAAGGAGTGTATAGCATACATGTCATCAGTATAGTTCTGAGGATCCGCATGTCCCGCATTTCAGTTTGAAATCGAGTGTCGTTTTTTTCATCTAAATTCAGTTTGAAATCAAAAGAACCATAGTATACCAAAAGTAAGGAAACAAAATAAGTAAATACCGAATTCTTTTCAATTTTTTCTTAATAGATCGATAGTCAAATTTCATATTTGGACCACATATAGTATATGATAATATCCAGAAAAGCACTCTCATCAACCTATGCCCTTAAGGTTTTATTGAAATACATCTGAAAGTCTCTCGTACACTCTTATATGACTGTCACAGAAGTCTGCTTTTTATTCTGATCGGAGTCAATTGATTTCTTTGCGTTATACTCCATCTTTGAGTAATCTTCTATGCAAGAAGTCTAAAACAATCCATTTAATAAAAACCGGAAAAAAATCAATGGTTTGCCACGGATTTACCGGACCGGTCATCGGCTCCTTTACAGCAATTGAGCGCGCTTTTTTTCGGTTAACTGGTGATTTTTGATGAAAAACCACGGCAAATCAGTGATTTTTGTCGGTAAACTACGATTTACCGCTAAAAGTGAAGCGATAAACGTAAGAATCAATAGAATTTAAATCATCCAGCACATTTTGATGCAAACAGACAAAAAGATAGAGACAAAGTACGACACGGAAACAATAAACTTTTGCAATAATCATGTTAGAGTACAAAGGAAACATTCCTGTATTTTTCAATGAAATCTTAAGGGCAAAGATTGATGCTGGGTTGCTTCTCTAAGAATTATCATATAGTATATGTGGTTCAAATATGAGATCTAACGATCAGTCTATTAAGAAAAAACTAAAAAGGATTTGGTGTCTCCTTACTTTTGGGTCGCCCTGTATGATAGTTCGTTGAAACCTGCTGCTGTAGATATAATTGATATATCTAACAGGCCTATTTGCTGGTTAATTCAAAGCTTAGAATAGTAACAAAGTTAAATTAAGAAAAATGAAATACGAAAAAAGAAATAACAACCGAATAGCAACAAGGAAAATGAAATATAGTGCCAGTAAAACAAAATACTCGTCGAAATGTAGAAATAAATAGTAGAGATCGTTTCTCTGATGGTTGATTATCTCGGAAAACAACTATAGTCTGTAAGAGATTATTCATTTTGCGTATTTTGTATTAGTTTAATGAGGGTAAAGAACACATGTGAGTGCTACATTTCAGTCCTAAAGGGATTGCACTAACAAGCTTTCTGTGCTAGGCCATTGGCAAAGCGAGACGGTGATAAGTTGAAGACCGACGAACGAGAAAATGAAGCGAAAGTTTACGATTATCATCTAATCAAAATAACTTGGCCGATTTCTAGCTTCATGTTTGAAAAAAGAATCTTGTTTTTCCATAACTTTCTAATCGTTTCTTCAAGTAAATTTCGTTTCAAGTCAGTTTTGCATAGCTAACAATAGAAACTTCTCAAATATGTCTCTGAGGAGTATACAAATAATGCGCATGATGAAACTTGCGCACGGAACGAGAAATGAGGGTTTGAAGACAAAATGGACCCTATCAACCTTACCACATCTTCACTCACACTCACACCTTCTCACATCTCACAATCACCCTGAGCCTCCAAGAGCGTCGTGCAGAAGTTTCGTCGTGCGCGTCATTCGGAATCCCTCTGAATATAGAGAGATGAAACTCTTCTTCGTTTATTTTTCTAAAATTATTTCTTAGATATTAGCGATTCAACTAGTAATGAACTGGAAGATAATTGATTCAGACAAGTCATATTAATATATGAATAATATCATGTAAAAATTGTTATGCGAGTATTAAATGAAAATTAATCAACGACTTTATAATATAATTATAGAGGTAAGTTTTTTTCTTATGGACTTTGGTGTTTTGCAAACTTCAAGATTATTAAAACGAAGACAGCACGAAGAGTTAGCCATCATTCTCTTTGCTTATAACTAAGACAGTTATGAATACAGCTGATGATAGATAATGATTCAGAGAGGATCAAACAATCAAAAGTATTCTTTGAAATTATGTATATATTCATTAAGATGGTTCTCGTAGTAATGAATATGGCAATGGCTACTTCATAGTTTCATTCTAACTTCGATGATCTAATTGGTCAAAACGGAACTTGTTCAATTTACAGCAACAAAAAACGAAGCCCTGATTCTAGTAAAGCTCGGTTATTTTTTGCAGAGACACCTTTCATATGCAATCATCCAAACAATTATTGTTTTTTTTTTTGGAAAATATTGATTTATCCATCAATCGACATTGGAAGATTCGCATTACATTTTGCAGTCGAGTTAAGCTCGAATATCATCTAGTTCGAAAGATGTTTTCTCATGATTTGATAGTAACTGGAAGATGGAATACGTGAAAATCGAGTGTTTTCTCTAAGAATATAGAATACCTGTCACAGTAAAATATTCTAATAATATTTGATATCCTTTAAAGACATTCTTGTTTCAAAGTATGTATTTTTACATTAACTCATTTCCTTTTCTTTTCTATTCATATATATATCTTTTTTGTTTTTCGATATCTCTCGAAAGCCTGCATCCTTATGCATATAATATTGATAGTTGTTCTTCTTATACGTTACTCCCAACTGAGACTTTTCTTAATTGGTAAAAGTCCATCCTGTCAAGACTAAAAACAATACTGAATTTGTCCCTAACTGTTTTCTAAAGTGATATTAATAACATACTTTATTAATTAAATGATCATCTGACCTTTACTTCATTGAAAGAAATATAACGTGCAAAAAATCATTATTTAATAGTATGTTTGTATTTTCACACATTCTCTTCACTTGGTAGCAAGTTCTATACCAATAAGATTACCATTGACATATTCTTTAAGATGAAATTCCAGTATTGAAGGATGTGTAGTCGTTAGTGAGGGTGTGACAGTGGATGGGTTGATGGATCCTCTATATAGAGGTGTAAGCCAATCGACTGAACTGTCGTTGCCAATGGTCGCAAAATTTTTAAGATATATCAGCGGCTGCCACCAACGCTCAAGTGATTCAGTCGCACCACCGCTGATCAATGCCTCGACATACATCTGTACTTCTGTACACCCACAGCCGTGAGCGCACTTACTATATATCGATAGAACAATTAAGTCGATAATTGAATATTAACTGCAATCAGTTAAAGATAAATGTAAAGAGAACAAATTTATTAGGGACATTTCCCTTCTTACTATTGAATCCTAAAATTTTCAGTTTCTTTCTTTGATGCAACGCGTTTGTTTTTTTGAAATTTACAATAGATTTAACATTGTTCTATATTATGTAATTGCAAATAGATAACATTATATGTATCCGAATTGGTTTATTATACTTCATCTTCTCTTCCAGTTTATTAACTATATGTAATTTAAAACAAAAATGACGGCTAATATTATTTTGATATTGAGATGTCATATGTTGCCGAAGTATAACGATCAATACATTGCCCATTATTCATATTCGTTTCCACTTCATTGAACAAGTTGTCGCTTTGAACAATATGATTGTATATGTGTAGTTTTACTCATTAGTCTTTGATTGAGGTCCACAATAGTTAAATCATATGTTGCAATGTGTTTTTTTTTGCTTTGATTTCCACTTTGACTATTTCAGAATACAACGGTGTACTGTTCGTTCAAATAATCAAAACAAACTAATAAATTTAGACATTTCAAATAGTAGACATTAATCATGATTTTTTAAATATTAATAAACTAGAAATTATTGTAAAATATATCTATTCAGATAATAGTTCTTATTGCGATCAATAGCACAACTTTGTAGTATGTTTATAATTTAGCATAATATACTAATCGCAAAATATCAATAAGTGATTTGATATGTAACTAAAGAATACATTTTTTTTATAAAAAAAAAAAAGAGAAATGATAATTAAATATTGATAAATGATATAAATAAATTCCTATGAAAAAAAAAAATTGTTGTTCTTCATGAAAGATAACTATGCAAAAAAAAAAAAGAAAGATAATCAATTCGACTTTTTTTTATCTCTATCGATGAGAATAACTAGAATGTGTTATTCATTTTTATCAAAAAAGATCAATCAAGAAGCGGCTTTCATGGAAATTATTCTCAAATGATATCCGAACTGTTAAATAAGTAGCAATTTGATTTAAATTATAATTTAGTTCTTATCCTTAAGTAAACTAAAGATGATAGAGAAGTTTTCTTTTTCAAGTCACACCTCTTTCATTCATACACGATCATCTTCTAAATAAATATAAGAAAAAAAAAATAGATAATGTGTAACTAATATTATCCTATGAGAATACGACAATATAACAAATAACATTAATTTTAATTCATATTCTCATCATTGTTTGATGTAGAAGTTACGTAACAGTTTATAGGAAGATATATTACAAAACTAAAGAAATATTGTAGATTTTTAGTTAAGGTACATAGTAATAAATCTTTGTTATCATTAAATAATTTAATTTTTCTGATTATGATAAACTGATATTCTTCAGTATTTTTCTCTAATACGTATAGTTTATAATCAGGAATGTTCAGAGTGAGGTAGAGCACGTGAGGTTCAAACTTTTTAGACCCGGAATCAATCTGACGGACTTTAATGGAGTCACCCCCAATCGTGAGAAATTCTCGTTTTTCCCCAGTGAAGTTCCACCATTTTATTCGTCTTTTTTCTCTTCACTCTCCCCCTCTGCAAAATTCGGTCGTCGTAGCAAAAGACTTCCAATTTTAGCCTCTAGAGTCATCGCCCCCCCCCCCCCCCATCACAACTCTGGCGATCTTGGAATGCTTGTGTTCATAATATATAATTTGTAAACTATTGTAATACAATGAACAGAAATTCTCGAGTATGGAATTCTCATTGTAAATATGTTCATATTAGAAAGGTTATAATAACAAGTACAATTGCAAAAACAAAAACAATGTTTTTCTATTGTATTAAGATTTCTTATTGATATATTTATATTTCTTTTTATTGAAATCAATCATCTAAGAAATTCTCTTTTATTTTCATAAATAATGCTGTCATGTTTTATTTTAAAAGCCTATGACACATTCATAAAAGTGAGAAAATACATTGTTCATGAACACGTCATTTCTTCTTTGAAATTTATCTATGTATGTCTGTACAAGCATGCATGTCTGATGTATGTATGTCTGTCTGTCTGTTCGTTATATAGCAAGATGAGTAAGTATGTATCCATTCGTTATGCATGCACAATCAAACAGGTGACAGTCAGACATCGACACTACTATTCTATTGGGATCGGTTCTTATATTTTTTGTCTGTCTACTTTGTCTATTCTTTATCTTTCATATTTTAAGCTGATTGATTGAGGAGACTTACAATCTGTCGAAATTGACCTTTTCTTTCTTCTTGGTGTTGAGTACATATCTCTTTCTATGTATATATAAATGAAATCGATCCTCTTGTGTCTATGATAGTATTCAAAATTGAGCTTCTTTATATTGTGTACATAGAGCCGGAATGACACATAGATTTTTTTTTTCAATTATATATATTTAAAATTTAACCTTTCTTGTGTTGTCTATGTCGTGCAATATATATTGTTAGTGATTATTAGTCTAAATCTGAATGTCGCCGCCGCTGATGATTGCTTGAGGGAAATCATATAGTTTTAGCTTTATTATTACAATTCTAGTGTAATCAAAAAAAAAACATAAGTGAAAGTTAGTTATTGCGTCTATTTGTTAAAGGTGCCGAAAATAGGCATACTGTCGTTGTCATTGGAAAATGAACAAAAGAAAAATAGAATAATTCTAGCCGTGCACGTATGTGCTCTTCAATTGCTCTCTCGTCACCACCTACCGATAGATATATGTTTGATGTATATCGCTCTTTTCTTAATGATTGCTGTCGTTCAAACATCTGTCTCGAAGACAAGAGTCTCTTCTTTCGTCATTATTGCATAAGATTGGCGACAAGTGGCAGATGTGTTTAGAAAAGTAGAAAGAAAACTATAAGGGCGGAGTTAGCATGTGTTTTAATTGAATAGAATGACATTTGGTATCTCGAACTAGTATTGCTATTGTTTGTCTTATACGTATGGCTCGTCATTCATTCATTTTCTATTCATATTATATTTGTACAATCATTCAACGTGCAGTGATAATTGCAATGTTGATATCTAATCAAATGCCAATCATTAAATAAGGTCTTGTTTTAATTGATCCTAAAAGCAGAAATTCAATTATATGAGGAAGATTTTTTTGTTTCTATAAGAAGATTCAAAAAAAAAAAAGATGAAATAGATCTGTCAATCATTTTCATTATTATGAAAACATTCGTATACATGTGGTAGTCAAAGATTGAGATAAGAATGTATAGTAGCCTTGAGATAAAACAAGAGCTTAATTGTGAATCTGTTCTATTTGAATGCAATGATGAACATTTACAGATGTGTATGTATAGCATGAACATAGCAGCTAGAAATAACAAACTGAACGCTATCGTACGTATGTCATCACCAACAACATATGATTAGGAATGCGAATTGATTTTGCCACACATATATATATATATATATATATATATACAAATGACCCTAGGCCGAGAAGAGAAGAGAAAGAGGAAAAAAGATTTGTGAATCTTTGGGTCTCCTTTATTTCTATCTAAATGAACGAGAGAGAGAGAGAGAGAGAGAGAAAGAGAAGGACACATTAATAGGGTGTCAATGGATGGCACACAGCTGGTACGCGCACACTCTTGAGAAGGTAAGTAAAGGGGGAACCATCTGTACAATAAGTAAAGCACTTAAACATTTTACTTTGTCTTTATAGTATTGTTAAAATTAAAAGTATGTACTACTATATGATTTTCATAAATTAAATCTTTAAAAAAAACAGGAAATGTTTATCAATGAAGATTAACAAATTGAAAAAAAAAGAACGAAGTTTAGCATATGAACGTGAAATAACACACTTTAGTTCACACTATTTTTTAATAGTATCTGTCACATGTTAATGCATTTGCGTTTAATTAAGACAAATATCTTGACACCTTTTATTTTTCTTTTTATTCTACATTCAAATACAAACATACATCATTTTCTATGACTTCATCGTCTTTATTTTGATTCAATTGAATTTCATGACCGACTCTTATATAGTTTCGACACTTTAAGTCTCAGTCATCATAGCACTTCTTTCGTCTAATAGTCAGTAAGACTTCTTTTGAGTATGCATATATATATATATATATATATACATGTATGTATGCATTCATTGTCATAACAATAACAACTCTCTCTAATTGTCGTGTGTATGTGTGCTCCGTTTTCTTTTTTCTTTTAACTGTTTATTGTAGACGACAATTGTTTGTGACTGCACAAGAACAATTGAAAAATAAAGTTACCATCGTCTGGACAGCACCGAAGAGAGAAGAAGGAAATCGTTCGGGCACCACCCCACTAGAGAATATTCTTATGTATATATATATTGAACACATTCGATTAGCGCAAATGAGTTACATGAACGTTTCTCTTTCTCTTTCTCTTTCTCTCTCTCTTTCTCTTTCTCTCTCTCTCTCTCTCTCTCTCTCTCTCTCTCTCTCGCTCTCTCTCTGTCTTTTATGGGAAATGTCACATCATAGTGACGTGTCGAATACAAATAGAGTTTCTTTTTTAACTGATTGAATGAACGCCATCATCATCATCTTTTTTCCCTTGTTACTGATTGAAAATCCATTTAGCGCCTGTCTGTGTAATCCATCCGCCATGTCGCTTTCTCGTTACACATGAGTTCGTCTTTTCTCTCGTTCTAGATGATGCGTTTTTCAATTAGCATTGCTTTTGATACGTTTATGAAGCTACTGTCGGTCGTTTTGATGAACAAAGTCGAATGAGGAGGTTAATTGTAAGGCGATAAAGAATGACACTCTCTTGTTTCTATATATACATATATACAATAAGTGAAGGATTAGAGATTCTCTCCTCTTTCACATTTGTTCATTTACTCTGCATCAGTGAGAATTTTCGCGCTCTTGTTCTTTTTCTCTCCTTCTTTTCTTTTTTTTTGCTTTCTCTATCGTTCATTCATTCGTTATTTTGTAACTCTCTACCCCATACTGAGCTGTGGTGAGCATGTATGACCTTCTTTCTATCACATATCTATACAAAAGAGAAATATAAAAGGTAAGGATAAGTCTTCCGTTTGGTATGTTACCGGAGATCAGTAGGTGGTTTATAAAGAAAGAGTATTCTTTTCCGTTATGAAATATTCTGTAGTTAACGCATGGAAACGTGAAGTTTGAAAGAAAGAAAAAAATGTATAAGTCAGCTGCAACATTTCTTTAACATTAATGATATTTTATTTTAACTTGACAAATCAATTTGTCATAATTTGTATTTTTCTTCTTCTTTTTTTTTCTTGCTATGTATGTTTCTTATTACGATATGTCTATCTATTCTCTCTCAGTGTTGAGTGAGTAAGATACATCAACATTATCTACTATCTGTCTGTATATATTTGTTTCATGTTGGTCTCTTCCCGGAGGCGGCTCTCAGCAGTAATAACAGCTGTATTTTGTGAAGGTAAATTTCCCAGAATATAGACAACGAAAAAAAAAAGATGATGTTGAAACTTTTTTTTCTTTTATTTATACACATGACTCGGCATGTGTCTATACAATGGATTTGATTCATATCAAACTCATCATTCATTTCTGATTTAAGAGAACAACTTTGAATGAGTCGGTATATATATTTTTTGATTAAAGACTATAAAAAAAGATGAAGAAGACAAATGGTGATGCGAAACGATCAAGTGTAGATCACAAAAAAAGATAGATATTGATGATAAGTATCATCAATGTGTGTGTATATGCTATTTAGAAGGTGTGAGAGTCAAATCACGAAAATTATAACTGTCGGTTCAAATGATCGATTATTATAACCGTGTTCAATCAAATGTTGGCACGTGAAACTTCTTTTTTTTTTCTTCTTCTCCTCTTTTTCCTTGTTGTATATACAAATAGAAAGCTTTATTTGTTCCTATTTTTAGGGTTTAATTGTGAATGAGAAGTGTATGTATTGTGTACAAGACGTGATGTAATCAGCGTCACTCGTTGTATTCGTGTGTCCGAGAGGCTAAAAGCTCTTGTGTGTGTATGTTTGTTAAGACGTACACACGTATATGATAGGAAGTGGACGAGTGTAGGTATGTCTATAATGAAGAAACACTAATGTTTGTATATTTTCTTATGTAAACAATGACATTCATGTATTGAATGTGGAATTTATATATATAGTTTTTCGATGTCCGGATGCTACAGGATAAATTAAGCTATCATATAAATTAGAGTAAAACAAAGAACGAAGATAAGTCTTAAATCATTAAATATTCTAAATTTATCTATTAGGATAAATCTTTCCGGTATAAATAATCAATTATAATAGTTTATTTTAAGGATATTTCTTCTGATTGTTTGCAAGAGTGCAACCGATCGGGCTCAAATTATTACTACAGCTAGATTATTGAAAAATGATGAAACCTATGATCAGATAAAGTAAGACCGAGATTGTAAGCAAGCCCGATGGTTTTCGAAGATTCCTTCAAAAATCTTTGAAGACTTGTTTTTAAAATTTTTTTTCTCTAACATAGGTTTCATCATTTTCAATAATTTAACTGTAGTAAAAATTTGAGTTCAACTATTTGTACTCTTGCGAAGAACCAGAAACAGTCTACCATTAAATATAATGAATGATAATCAATAAATTCTTATTTTATTTTTTAGATAATGCCATTAAACATTTTATTAATCTTTCTTCTAACACCATCATTAGCAATTAATCTTCTTGATTTATGTCAATCAGGAATACGTGATGATGGTTCAAATTATGTACATTGTGCACGAAAATCTCTATCTGAAATTCCAGATTTTTCTTCACATCGTTTATTTAATTTAGCATTTGATGAACTTATTCTATCTGATAATGCTATAACACATATACATGCAAATGTATTTCATAATTTACGTATAAAACGTTTGGTTATGTCGGGTAATCGTTTAAAATCTATTGATAAAAATGCATTTCGTGAACTAGAAAATTATCTTGAACAATTAACATTAGAATTTGATTCAACTATTGTTGATACAATACCTGAAGCAATTAAAACAAATTTAGCTAATATAAGAAGTTTAACATTAACTGGTTTAAATTTACGTATATTACCAACAAATACATTTGAATATATGAAAAAATTAGAAATTTTATCGTTAAAATCATGTAATCTACAAACAATTGAACATAATGCATTTTATTCAATTGAAAAACAATTACGACATTTATATCTTGATTATAATCAACTTGATAATCGTATATCAATGATAATAAATCGCGTAATAACACTTGAAACATTATCATTATCACATAATCATATAAATCAATATGAATTAAATTTAGTTAATAAAAATCTTCGATATTTAGATTTATCATATAATGGTTTAATGAAATTATCATTAACAAATATGACAAATTTACAAATATTAAATGTACAAAATAATCTTTTAACATCAGAACAAATAAATGGTTCAATACCGAATCAATTAAAAGAACTAATACTTGATTTTAATTCTATAAGAATATTTAATAAAAATTTAATTACAGAAAAAAATTCATTAGAAACTTTATCATTACAAAGTAATGATTTTTTATTAAATAATTCAAATACTTTTCGACATTTACATAAACTTAAACGATTAAATTTAGCAAGAAATAATATCAAAACAATACCAAAAGGTAAATAATTTAATTATAATAAAAAAAAAGAGTTGAATAAACTATTACAAAACAAATCATTTCTTTCATTTCAAACTCTCTCTCTCTCTCTCTCTCTCTCTCTCTCTCTCTCTAAGTACTAAATTTAGAAAATCCTCAAGAATAGAATAGATTATTCATAAATATTAGTCACTCTTATAATCATATGTTAGACTACAGGCAGTTTCTTTCAATAGAAACTAAAGAGCAATAGTGATTGTCTCATACCATAGGAAGGAAGTTATTCATAGTAAGTGGCGTTACTAAAGGAAAATAGAGCTTCCTTTTCCCCACTGATCAAAACTACTCCAAATAAACTCTTCGACAAGCCTCACCGTTAGACACAGCTCGACTATCTGAGTCGCTTCGCCCGAGAGTGGGCTCGAATGAGGCACTTCAAAACAGAGTCCGACCATTGGAGCTCCTTCATCAGAGACACGAGCCTTGTGAAGCCCCTCACTAGGCTCCATCGGGCCGGATCCGTACCTAATCTGAAAATTTTGTTTCGATTGGATCTGAGTCCAGAAATTCTTGGGTCCTATAACCTCCGCCAGAGATGGAATCGATCTGAATTTTTGACGATTGGTACTGGACTGGATCGACCGGTAATCGGTACCGATTCCATCTCTGGACTCTACCCCCACACTCAAATTCATGATTACGCCACTAATTCGTGAACGATTAAAAATATGTTTAAATAGATCCCTGAAAATGTATCTACAATAATTAAGACAACATATTTATTGACCGCGTTCAGAAATATTAGTCAGAACTAGAGAGCTGCGGGTTCATATTTTTTTGGACCCGGACCCGGATCCAGGCCCCGGAAAAACTAAATTTTCAGACCCGGACCCGGCTGAGTCTAGACCCAGACCCGGCCGGGTCTAGACCCGATCCTCTTTCCACCAACATTTGATACCCCATGTGTACATGAACAGAAAAGGGAACACAATTTTAGCTCTTCATTGGGGACTTTAAAGGTCAAATGAGTGTAAAATTATTTCTGACTGTTTCTTTTTCAATTTTGTTAACTTCTATTGTTATTGTTATATATTTCCATTCATAACTTAATGCAGACCGGGTCTGACTTTCCTCTTAGGTTTAGATCCGCACCCGGACCCGGGCCCGGGAAAAGCTAAATTTTCAGACCCGGACCCGGGTCTGGAAGGACCCGCAGCTCTCTAGTCAGAACACTTGGCTGAATAACTATGAAATTAGTCTGTTCATATTGAAGAAGATATGACCATTCATCTTTGTTTGATTAAAATCAACGTATATCTTATTCAATTTAGTTATTACGGGATAATAATAGTATATAACATAATCCATTGTTGCAATGAAACTCTTTTTTTTTATTTGTTTTATTTTAATAGGTTTATTTAAATTCACTTATTCACTTGAACATTTAAATATGGATCGTAATCCATTATTTCCATTATCAATTGATACATTTTCTGGTATTGAATCTTCTTTACGTAATATAAGTTTTCAATCTTGTTCGTTAACATCAAATTCTTTACCAGCATTTTCACGTTTAATAAATCTTGAACGTTTAAAACTTCAATCAAATTTATTAACTGAAATTAAACCTGATAATTTTTTTTCATCTATGTCACAATTAATTGGTATTGATTTACAACGTAATCAATTAATAACAATACCATCAGAATTTCCTTCAACATTACGTGAATTAGAATTAGGTCATAATCGTTTAACAATATTACCATTTAATAATCAAACATTTAAAAAACTTTCACAACTTATTACACTTGATCTTAGTTCAAATCCATTACAATGTGATTGTCATATTAAATCATTATATCATTGGTTATTAACACATTATCAAAGTGAACTTGTTCCATATGTTCAATGGATATGTGCACAACCAAAAGAACTTTCTGGTAAACAATTAGGTTCATTATTAGAACATGAATTTCAATGTGAAAATATTTCAATAAAAACAACAACAACAACAACAACAATAACATCAGATTATCTTGAATTAACAACTGAATATGATAAAATATCATCATTTAATGCATGGTTAAAAGATTCAGAAACAGCTATTCTTGAATGGTCATATATATCATCTCCATTAAAATTAATTGTTTATGAAAATAATTATAAATTACCAATACTTTATTTAAATTCAAGTGAAAATTATTTTCTTCTTGAAAAATTAAAATCATCAACTAATTATACATTATGTTTGCAAATCAATGAACAATATTCATGTCGAAATTTAGTTACACCAAATAAACAAGAAATAAAATTCGAACAAAAAGTTTTATCTTTATCATCATCATCATCATCATCATCGAAATCTAATGAAAAAACACTTCTTAATGATATACAATATTTAATAATGGGTATTGCGTGTGGCATTGTTTTTGTATTACTTATACTTTTATTTGTTGTGATTTTTATTATAAAACAACGTCATAAATTTTTTCATAATTCATCAAAAACAATTGCTACAGATTCATATTATCAAACAACTGGTTCTGATACAACACAAATAGGTGGATCATGTTCAATAGAAGAACGTTCAATAAATGGAAGTACAAATCATCAATCGACAATAACACCTATGTTTTATTATTGTCGTTCACCACCAATAACAAATTGTTGTCAAGAACAACAACCATATCATTTTTATCATGAAATTCCATTTACAACATCATCAAATCATTTAAATCCGCCAACATGTCTTTGTCGACCACCTATTATTATTTAATTTATTTTATAGAACAGTTGTTTTCTTCTTTCTATCTCTTTTTTTTTTGTTTTTTTACTAGTCAGATATGCCGTACATTTGTTATTTTTTTGTTTAATTGATGAACATAATGTCTTATCGATTGAAAATATCTCATTAAATCGTGTCAACTTTTACACATTTATCTATTCAATGTGTGAAATCGTTTGTATGCAAATGGTTAAGAATTGAATAGAAAAAAAAAAACGATAGATGACATCTGGATGATTGAACTGAAGATGAGCGTGAATATTGAATATATGACCGACATTATATTAGAAATAGTGAGAATAAAAAAAAACAAAAAAAGATATGTGCAATCGAGCATGATGATAGATCGTATGGATATATATCATTGAAGTTCATACAAAAAAGAAAAAGAAACTGTTTATCATCATTTGTTGATTAGAATGTTAAAAATATCATTGCATGATTGAAACAATAGTTTTCTTAATATGACAGTCGACTTAATTGATTTATAATACTTATAATTACAGTCTTAATAGACAATCACATTTTTGAGATTGATATTTTAATGCTAATATCGATATAACTTATGAGGAAACTACTCCAAATATAATCCGCCGTTTGAATTCATATTGTACATACAACAAGGTCTTAGTTAGACGAGAAAAATTCTAAAAGGATTTGTGTCCATTGATCTCTGGAACCGAGTTATGATCGTTTTATTGAATTGTAGACCCATTTTAAGGTATTTACTGGAAAACTAAATAATGGAATTTTGACCTAAAATTCAACCCGTAAGATAGGTCTAATGACTCTGAGAATATCCTAAAAATTTCAGCCAGAAAGATTGTTCATTTGTCAAGATAATGAGATTTCCGACAAGTAGTTACTTACCACAGACATGTCACCAAAAAAGTCGAGTTTACTTGGAAGATCAATATTTCGACAAAAGAATATTTTTTTCGACTGAAACTTTCAGGATGTGCAAAGAGTCATTAGATCTATCTACGAACAAAATTGCAGCTCGAAAATATAGTAAAACGATCATAACTTGGCTCCATAGGTCTATGGACGCGAACCTTTTGAAGCTTTGTCTTGTCGTACCAAGACTTGAGAATAACGAGTTACAGTTCGAATAGTTCCTTTGTCACTGAGACTAGAAAAGTCCTAAAAGAGTTAATTGTCATAAGCTTTCCTTGTAGAGTTATGATCGTTTTACCGGATTTCCAGCTTACGGCAAAGTATCTATGGATAGAAATGTTCCGAGTGAGTTAGAGGTGATCTTCCCCGAATCTTTGAAAAATCTTCGTTTTTCTCGAGCACAATCTCAACTTTAGCAAAAAATTTTCAGTTGATCTTCTCATTCATCGGCTCCCTTCCGCTTGGAACAATTGGAATAGCCTGAAAGTTTGAGCCAAAATGGATGGCTCACTCTCGAGGCACACAATATTCAGAAAGAAAGGTTATGAAAACGATTTTTCGTCTGTATTCCAATATTTCGAGAAAGAATCATCGATTTTGACTGAAACTTTCAGAATATTCCAAGGATCATGAGATCTATAGAGAAGCAAAATTTCAGGTGAAAGTTTCATATTTTTGATTTTTCTATGAATACCTCGTCATAAGTCGAATGGTCATAACTCTATAAGGAAGGTCTATGAGGACAAATTCTTTTAGATTTTTTTCTAGTCTTACTAAGTCCTACTTGTGGACAAAATGTCACTTCGATTTGCTATTCACAGTTGGAACTGTTCCCTCGTTAATTGAAATGAGATATGTCATCTCTTTGTTTTAAATAGGAAAACTCAAATTGTTATGTTCGTCGAATGTTCAGAAATAATTTCTGATACTAATAATATACTTTTCAATAAAATCAAACAATTATGATTGTCAAGTATTGTCGGAACAAGAACAAACGAAAGTGAATATCAAATTGATTTGACATTTGAGACAAGAAGAAACAGTAGGTACAATACATCTGTTACTTGAAACAAAAGAAAGAACGAATAGTTTATAGATACGAATGTAGTGACCTGTTAAAATATACGAAAAAAAGAAATGAAAAGCAAGATTAAAAAATATTTCTACATATATTAAAAAGTAATCAGGAAAAATAATAAGAGTGAACTCTTATTACATCATAGTGGTTGAAGAAATGTTAACGAAACTTTCTTTTGGAAATTTCATTATCTATTTTTCACATCAATTCAGTTTGTCTCCTATTTCTTTCATTCCTTTTTATCAATTAAGATAAAGATAAATTCTCTTCTTATATTGTTTATTATCTTCTTTGCATCACTGAAAAATAATCTATTCCATTCCATAATAGATGCAAAATCATTGAGTCTAATCACATAAATAAAAATGTTTTGCAAATACTGTATCATGTTGAAATAAAAATAACCAATGCTTTTTCTATTTCCATGGTCAACGCATTTATTTGTGGGTTCGATAATTTTTAATTTTCATTACAAATTATTAAGATTTATAATTATTACCAGTAGTGTCAAACTTGAAAGTTTAATTCAAGTATTCAACTATCAGGTCAACTATTCAAGTATTTAACTATCAGTTCAAGTATTCAACTATTCAAGTACTCAACGTCTGGAATACCACCAGAATCATCTAACATCGACAGGCATTGTCTGGGATGCCTCAGGCATCCCCTAGAATGCCACAAGCATCACCTATGATGCTACAAGCATTCCATAGGATGCTATAGGCATCACCGATGATGCTACAGGTATCACCTATGATGCTACAAGTATCACATAGGATGCTACAAGCATCTTCTAGGTTGCTACAAGCATCCTCTAGATCGCTACAAGCATCCTCTAGGATGCTACAGGTTTTGGTTGAGATGCTTCAGACATTATCGGGAATGCTACAAGAAGTGTATGAGAAGCCTGAGCTACTATGTAGCACTGAGTAGGAATAATGGTGCACACAGAGACGTGCATGGATAGCGGCTCTTCGGGGGGGGGGGGGGGGCGCTTCGCGCGCCCACGCCGCGACGCTGAAATAAAAGGTGTGCTAGGTGGGGAAACGCGCTTTCCCACCAGAGATGTGCGGGGCATTGATTTTCCATCCCCCGCGGGGCCCGCCCCGTAAAATTCACAAACCCGTCCCGTCCGAACCCCGTGGCTATTCTTTTTGAGAATCCCCGCCCCGCCTGTACCCCGGCAAATCTATACCCGCTCCGCCCGTACCCCGCATAGGCAGCTTCTTGGACCAGCCCGCCCGACCCGCCATTTTTGTGACGGGCCCCGACCCGTCCCCGTGTAACCCGAAGAAATTTTTTATTTACCAGATACTTTATTTTTAATGATGCATTCCTTTTATGAAAAATCATTTTTTACCTAAAACAAAACTCAAGTCTATATGAGATGGTTTTGAATGATTCACTTTGTGATTGTCGACAAGCACGTATTTTTGTGGTTATTCTCTTAAAAACATTTTTATATTTGACGAATTACATTTAATATTACTCGATGAGCAATGACTGAGAGATGAAGAAATAATTGTAGATGAACGATCAGTATTCGACGAAGCTGTCCTATTAAGTGATTCATCAGGAGATAAATCATGTAATTCGATGATACTTAGGTCTGACCAAAAGTTCTGGCAACATTATATAAAAATATAAAGGTAAATAGGCAGCTTTAATTTTATTTTATCAAATATTGAGGACAGTTGCCATGATTATTTATACCAAGTTCGAACCTTTCCAACAATTTGTTAAAAGTTTTTTTCGAAAAAATGTTTAGATATCGCACGAGCTTATCATGTTTCATTTATTTGATCAGTTAAACTACATTTAATAGAATTAGTTAGCGAAAAGTTACATAGTATCAGGCCTGGCGAATATGATAGATATGATATTATATTGATGCCTTCTTCTGTCATGCAATTAATAACATTAGATGAGTATGAAGTCAACGATGACCGTCAAGCAATTTTGTACATTATGAACCTGATGTCTCTGTTTGTTTCCATATTTGATTAATAAAATGTTTTGGAGAGCGTTCAGCCTAATACTTGTGACTTACAGTCTTGCCTTTATCTACATTCAGGAGTATTTGATTTTAAAAATATACCAAACAAAGCATTTTCTAAAATCTTTATTCATGAACAATAGTCTTTGACGATTCATCTTCAATAAGCCAGCCAGCATCGGATAACTTATGACTAACCTATCTAAAATAAATCTATATCTCATCACTAGTAGTACTAGAATGCAACTGATATGATCGAACAAGATTTTGCTAACTTTTCACAATAAATGAAATATGATTAGCTCATGCGGTATCCATGATACCTAAAATTTTTTCGAAAAAACTTCAAAAAACTTTTAACTAATCGTTGGAAAGGAACAAACTTGGTATAAATAATCATGGCAACTGTCCTCAAAATTTGATAAAATAAAATTAAAGATATCTCCTTATCTTTATATTTTTATATAATGTTGTCAGAACTTTTGGTCAGACCTAAGTAGTAATTCACAAAAAAATTCAAACGATAATTCTAAATATAAAATAAGTTTTAGTCCAGTTATTCACTTAATATAAATTGATAGTAGAAGTTGCGTATGACAGACGATAAAGAAAGAAACAAACAAATGGTAGACAATCTTGTACATAATAGGATGAAAGTAATGAACCAATCAATATGTACTTTGTACTACATACCTATACTAAGGACATCCCGTGATAAGTTTTGACGATCTTTCATCACACCCGAAAAAAAATGTTTACCCGCCCGAACCCGTGTATTTCATACCCGCTCCGCCCGAGACCCGTGTCATTTAAAAAAATTATTACCCGCCCCGCCCGCCCGTGTGCCGGAAAATACCCGCGCCCCGTTAATCCCGCGTTTAATTAAATTTTTCTTCCCCGCCCGCCCGTCGCCACGTGGCCCCGCGGGGCCCGCGGGGTGAACCCCGTGGACCGCACATCTCTGTTTCCCACTGAATATCCGCAAAACATTTGAGAAGTTAAAATTTGAATAGTTGAATACTTGAATACTTGAATTCAAGTTTCAAGTATTACATGTATGGAAATCTTCATTTTTTTCATTATTGAAATAAAATATTTTAGTATGTATGTATAATATTGTTTTATTTAAGTCTTGAAATATGTGGCATCTTTAATCTCAACAATTCAATAGTGAAAATTTCTCAAAATAGAAGTAAAATTTTCGTATTTATCTCATGATTTAACGGTTTCAGTTCCACGTGATATTTTGGGAATCGAACCGGAACCGTCCAGGTCTAGTTGCAAGAGATCTTGCAGATTCTATTCATCATCATTGCATAAATATATGTGAATAGTGGCGGCACCAGAATTTTTAGTCAGCATGAGAGGGATTGTGCTTCGTCAGTTCTACTGTAGGACTATCATTAGCACCAAATTTAAAAATTTTCTGAAAGCTCAATCATTCTATGCATCCCTGTGACGCCACTACTATATATGAATCATATATATTTATTTATTTCAACTAATAGTTGTTAACCAAACGATATATCCGTGCAAACATGTACGATACTTCATTGAACTTCTAGTATAAGCTAATATCGGCAAAGAATTTAGTTACAACTGCTTGTGGATTAGCATCAATTACAAATAATATCCAATGAAGATAATTAAAAATGTTTTGAATTATTGAAATAGCCTATTGTTTTATAATAGTTATTAGTAGTTGAGAAAAATGAATTAATAGAAATAAATTTATTAATCGATTGTCGAAGTATATTAAAGTCTTTATATGATATTGCTTATCCACGATATTAGAAATTGAAATTGATTTTATTCCAGTTGTTCATAAATATCATGAATAATGAGCGATGAAAAAGTCTTTGAACAAATGTCAAACCTTGTTAGACCATATTATCAACTTCTGAATCAATCGAATTTTTTTTTGTTAGCAAGAGCAAAGTTTGAACTACAAATTTTGTATCAGACATATTTTTCCCGAACGAATCTGAAACTGAAGAAAAAACAAAAATTAAACACCTCTAAAAAAAGTTGCAACTTCACCATCAAGTAACATCGTTTTCTATTTTCTGTTAGCTTTTATTATATTAGAAGAGGAATGAGAAAAAACGTTCAATGATAATTTTTGTAGTATAAATAGTGCTCTTTCTAATGATGTATTGAAAGTTAAATCTATTCCTAGTTTTTATATCAATAAATTGCATATATTTTTTTTTTGCTGCTAAAATTCTACGATTAGATATATTTCGACCAAATAACGCGAAAAGAATTCAGTTCATACATGATTTCCAGAGATGATGGCTGATATTTTTGTGAACTGATGGTTCTTGCAAATGGCTCAATTTTGCAAAAATTTCGTGTTCCAGACTTTTTTGATTAAAGAGCTAAGAGTGGATC
This sequence comes from Rotaria sordida, assembly GCA_905250125.1. NCBI lineage: Eukaryota > Metazoa > Rotifera > Eurotatoria > Philodinida > Philodinidae > Rotaria > Rotaria sordida. The sequence continues at coordinate 4,343 of CAJNOL010002721.1, read as the reverse complement.
CAAAAATGTTTCTCAAAGCTAATATCGATAGACTTTTTGATGTGCTACATTTTGGTTTATTTTCTCTTCAAGTTTGATCTATATAACTTAAAGTAACTGAGAAATACAGCCTTTTTCCTTCGTCTCAGATTCGTTCTGGAAAAATATGTCTGATACAAAACTTGTAGTTCAAACCTTGCTCTTTCTAACAAAAAAAATTGATTGGTTCAAAAGTTAGTATTATGGTCTAACAGAGTTTGACATTAGTTTAAAGACTTTTGCATCGCTCATCAAAAGAAAACGAAACAAAAGTAATAATTCCAGATTTTCTGTTCTCAAAGCTTTGTTTTCCTTTTTTTTTCCCGATGTATAAATGACTTACGATTATACCACAACAATATGTTATCTTCAAGAAAAACCACAGTCAAAATCTTCAACTATAGCTCATTGATCATTATAGTAAATATTATTGAGTTATTTTTTGTCTTCTTGACTAGATTTTATTCAAAGAACAACGTCGATTATCAAACAAGAATGAACAAAAACGATTGAGGAGAGTACAGTTGTTCATTCATTTCGATTCTTAGTAGCTCTATAAAATATCTATTAACTATAATTCTTGCATTTTCATTCAACTAATCTGATTGGATTTTATTCGATCAATTAGATCATCAAATTGTACAATAAAAAACCAATCATTAATAAAAGGAAATAGCAAAAAAAATGCTATAATTTTGATTTTGTATCTGGTCCATTCTTCATTTGATTGTTTATCCATATAAGAGGCATAAATTGATGATAATTGTTACAATGAATGAATTTGAGGAACTAATTGTTGACTACATTGACCACTGATAATGAGAACAAGTCGACGATATCGATCGGAACAATATCATATATGTGGATGACATTTATATTCATTATTCAATATTCTAAGATAATTAATAATTTGATAAAGTTTTTTTCTGTGTTTATCAATTATTTTCTATTATATTGTCGTATGAATCAAGCTAAAGAAGAACAAATGCTTCTAGTTTATGCCTCTATGATTAAAAGAATTTATTGTTTACAGCAGTCATCATGATGTTTGTAACAATGTTCGATTGAATTTTTATCTAAATAAAATTGTTTGTCACATAATTGATTTGTTTCGAGCATTATTTAAAAGGAGAAAAATAATATCTCATTTTTTTTATCTTCTCTTGGAAAATAGATTTTCAAGAATCATAGTGTAAAACACAAGCACTTAGAAATTTTAGTTATTCCTAAACGAAGAGTAATATTATTTATGAATCATCTAACGACGAACTTAACAATTATTCATGTAATCGATTTTATTCTAGATTAATTATGCGAAGATCATCTACAAAACCAATGACTTAAATGGTATCCAACTAAAATTGTATGTCGAATAAAATTATTAATATGTTGCAAAAGAATATTTTTCTTTGTAAAATATCAAACTATAGTTAATGCGATGATATTCATTGAGAAGAGAAGTCTTAAATTTTAACTTATTAAATAATGAGTTTCAAATAGTTTATTTGAATTTTGAATGATAAATAGACGATTTATTTTTATTATTTAGAATATCCTATTTTAGCAATGAAAGATTATAGTGAAAATATTGCTACACATTAGAGCTTTATTTTTTCTTGTGAAAATAATCGATCAATTATACTAATTTTGAATAGAAATTTAAAAAACACCTGTTAGTACAATCCCTATGGTATTAAAATGTACAACACGATGTAGCTGTTCTTGTAAGTCATTCGCAGATTTTTTTATTCTATCTATTTTGGAGCATATTTCTTCCTCGTTTGTTTACTTAATTCTCCAGAAATATAATAAGAAAGTAGCTCATATATTATCACGAGACATTATTTATATACGATCAAAGATCGTATAGCAACAATGTCTGTGATATCTCGTTGCTAAGATAACCTTCATGTCTATGATGAGCTGTTTCTCACGTGTCTGTGACGATCTGTCATAGTCTGTAACGTTTCCATGGTAATGTCTATTATATTCCGTAGAATAAAAATTTCTGCTTTCTATACTTCAAAATTGCTTTTAGATCATGTTCTATAATATAGAAATAATATACAATTTTTATTGATATATAAATTAACTTACATTCAATAACAAAAGTTCCGTGTAAATTAATCAATACTGACGAAACGAATTGTTCTGCTTCAATCGATCTATTTTTGGTCTTTTGGTATTCGAAATAAAATTTGGAGCTTGTTTATCTTAGAACGATGATTATCAAAGAGCTATGTCTATATTAATTGTCTATTATTCATATTTTTCATTTTCATAATTTGCAATACGTTATCGAATCTCTTATACTGATTGTCACAAATAAGAATCTATTGTTCATTATCAATCAAAATAGTTGATGAACGTAACCTTCATAAATATAACAAATTAAATCTTTATTCAAAAAATCTAATTGGTTTTATTTATCTACATGCATCATAGTGAAAATGATATGTACAGGTGACAGGCGTGCCGCCGTCGTATATGAATAATATAATGTCCTTTATCAAACTCACTTGATACCTAGAAAAAACAAATCTAAAATAAAACATCAATCTGTATATATTGTTTTTTATTTTTTCGCAATTACAACTTACAATAAACAAAGAGAGAAAATACTTTTGATTTGTCAAAAGTACAATGCATCACAAACAAACCTTGAAGGTTACACTTCAGCAAAGTACATTGAAGGATAATATGTGAATACTGTAAGGACATGTTCGATACATTTCTATATGCATTGCATAGGACAAAAAAACGTTTATACAGGTGTATAGAAAAGAGAAAAAAAGCAAATATTATATATAAAAAAAACACTCATTGAATAGATGAATATGTTTCGTGTTAATAAATAAATAAATAAATAAATAAATAAATATTCGAATACTCTTGAACAATAGTGTTACTTTTTGTTTTTAATAACAATGATTAGTTTTAAACAAATTAATCAATTTTCATTGTATTATCTTCTATTTAGCATCTTTAAACAGATAAACAGAGTATTGTTACATCATATCAATGATGTATCCAAATATGTCTCACCAAAAAAAAAAGCACGAATAAATTAAAGTTAACGATCATAAAGTGAATTGTATAATTTTCAACTCAATTGTTTTCTTTCATTAGCTAGTTCATATCACTAATGAAGACAAAAGATTTTAAATATTCATCTGATAACAAATAAAATTTTTTAAGAATCAGATCTGCAACATTAGTCTACTTATTATTGATGTTGTTTTTTCGAAAGTTCTATTATGATGATTATCAAATGCTTCAATATTTGATTAGTTTATTTCCAATAAATGTTACCACCAAACTGCTTCAGTTCATATTAAATGTAAACGCACATAAAGGATGTAATTCATGTCCTTGAATAACAAAAAATAAATGATTTCTAAGGACATCGATAACGTATGTTGTTTTTGTAATGCATATGTATTATATCTTTCGCTTATTTACATATGTTCTAGTGAAAGCTGTATGAAAACAATCTATAGTAAATTATGTCGACGAATCAAAATATGCAAAAAAAAGTACGATCTATTTTTTTTTCAGTTACTTTATCGTACTCATCAAAAGTTTAACAACGTATTATGTTTTTGTACTTGATAAGAAAAAGTACATTAATGCTACGTATCGAACAATAGTAGAATGTCTAAATGAATGTAGGCTATATAGTCAGGTATAAATTGAGAAAAAAATAAACAATAATTTCATTAGAGAAAAAAAACGATTTTTCAAGCTTATAATTCAATGTAAGTATGTGCGTTGGATGTAAATTGTTGTCAATGTAAATATTTTAGAAACAATAAGCAATGGTAAAATTTATTTTGGTTTTGTTGATTGGATTATCAAATCTATCAAAGACAAGTAAAGAAAATTATTCACATAAACGATCTGTAATTTTCGTTGCTTTTTTTCTTAATTGTGTAGCTCCTTGTGCAAATCTGTGGGAACAATGCGGTGGTATTGGATGGAATGGTCCAAAAACTTGTTGTTCACCATACGTATGTCAATATAATAATGATTGGTATTCACAATGCTTGACAGGATCAGCACAATCGGCAACAACAGTATCAACAGGCACTCTTACTACAGTGAATCGTAAGTATATTAAGTTTTCTTTACTTCCTAGACATCTACTTCATGAAATATAAAATATTCAAAAACACAGAGTTTATCATTATATAGTTTATTTGTACAGCAACTAACTTAGATACGTTTATTAGAATGATAGATCTTAGTAAAAAAAATCAGTTTACTAAACTTTTTATATTTTATCGAGAAAATAAATTATATTATATTTATATGAGCAAACTCTT
>CAJNOL010002720.1:0-32785 GCA_905250125.1 Rotaria sordida | reverse complement strand
CGTTAATTGTAAAATAACTTGGCCATTCAGCTCCGTTTTGAGGCGTGGGTTTCCTAAGAAAGAAATTAATAAATAATCGTGGTTCAAAATTGATTTTAACAAGTATACCCTGTTTTGGCAAAACCAGTGAGGAATTGCATCATTTGACCGGAGATCTCGCGTGCCCTATCCGTATAGTCGTTGGCGTAAGGATCGATGAAAGGTATGCCAAACATGGGGTCCACATCATGTGCATGACAGACACCCATCCAATAGGAACAAAAGCCATTGTTTTGTAGTTTGGCGTTGAAGTAGTACTCAAAGACATTAGCATGGTAATTACTCTTGGAGAAGACTGTTTTGGCGAAGAGCTTAGTGGGACAGGCAAGGAAATAGTCACCAGTTGCTATGCCTAGAGTTTTCAACAGTGTTTCATTGGGGTCGCCGTCGGACAGTCCCGTGAAATACAGTTTCGCCACATCTTCTCCATTGATAGGCAGTTCGCTATTCATTCTACCAGACATATCTCGTAAATAATTATAGGCTTCACTATAAGTCATATTCTTTGGATTCAAGGCATCGAATATCACGGTATCGTTGAAATTGTTGAGCAGAAAAGCACCCTCGTCCTCAACAGTGATGATCATTAGGTTAACATTTGTTTTAAAATTACCCGAGCTCAACATATCTCTTGGCTTGTTCGATAGGAAATCTCCGTCGCTGACCACGAGAGGAAACACCTTAACTGATCCGGTTATCAGGTCAAAGAAATCGGTGACTTTTATCAATTCGGAAATATCTGCAGCTCTAAGGCAGTCCATTATTTGCTGGGTGAAAAATGTTCCTAGGCTCAATGGATCGGAACAACCAATCCTTGCAGCGCCTTTAAGCCAGCGCTTTATATGATCCAAACCGCTGTCGTCATCGAATTTGTTGAGATAAGCGCCCGAACTCATGATTGCATTCTTGAATAAATTTCGACTTTTCGGTGATATTATGTGCAGACTCACAGACCAAGAACCAGCGCTTTCGCCGAAAATTGTCACCTTATTGGGGTCTCCACCAAAATAATGTATATTATCATTAACCCATTTGAGACCTAGATTCTGGTCCAAAAGGCCGACATTGCCAGGTGCTCGACTATCACCAGAATACAAGAAACCAAATATGTTGAGCCTTTAAACATACAAGATATAAAAGATATAATTCTATTTGCTATCATGGTAATATTGTATCAGACCTGTATGAAACCGATACGACAACCACATCTCCTCTGGCAGACAGCAAGTCACCATGGTAACTGTATTCACTGGGAGAGCCTACAAGTAGACCTCCGCCGTGAATCCATACCATAACTGGTTTGAGCGGACCATCGACACCACTACCGACCGGTGACCAGACATTCAGATAAAGACAGTCCTCGCTAATATTCTTATTGGTCATAGAGTCACCGGTTTGGAATCGGGTCGGGTCTTGAGGACACGCACTTTGGAAGTCGAACACGTTTTTCGATTCGTTCCAATTGTCGATTGGAACCGGTTTTCTGAACCTCAGGTCTCCTATCGGTGGCTTTGCGAATGGTATACCTTTGAAGACATTCAATTGTTTGCCATCTATTTCCATCACTTGCCCGATAACTACACCATTATTTGTCTGAAAAGGACCAGTTGTGGCTGTAAGGATCTGGCTAACAAACAGTGGAATTGAAAACAGCAAGAAGTTTGATATAACTAACGAGAACATTATTACAATTGAAATAGTGGATATAAAAGGTGCAAATGTATGTATACGGTAACAGTCAAGAATGTCATTTTGTAAAATGTCCTTTGTAAAATGTCCTTTGTAAACTGTCTTTTGTAAAGTGTCCTTTGTAAAATGTCCTTTGTAAAATGTCTTTTGTAAAGTGTCCTTTGTAAAGGATTACAGGATTTATTGCCGTATACTTTGCTGCCGTGATAAACATTTATTTACAAGCAAAATTTTTCTTTTGCAATAAAAAAGTTAATCTTTCGATTTTTCCTTCAATTAAGTTATATGATTAAGTTGGATAAGATAGTGATTACCACAGACTTTTCCAGTTTTCTATCTCAAAGTTTGATTTGTCATCTCAAACGTTCGTAAACCCAACGTTAAAGCCTATCTATCGTCCGTAATTATATCGAAGGTTTATATTTTCTCTATCTTGTATCTCAATGGCTTATATTTCATGGCAAAGATGAATAGAAATTTGCTGAAAATTTCTTCTTCTACTAGATTTATTTTCTCGTTTTCGCTGCTTGTTTTTTGTCATCCGAAGTGTTTATAAACTAATGTGAAGAAATACTATTATTCTGATACAGAGGTGAGCATATTGTGATCATCAACTTATCCAAGCTATAATTCATATAACTTACCAATATTAATTAAAATATGGCTTGATTGAACAGAATCGATAAATTTATTTTTATTCTCTTTTACATAACGAAAACAAAAAATGAATAAATTTCAGAATAATTGAGTTAATGAAAGAAAAGAGAAACGCGCCATTTAGTAAATGAATGTTTCATTTTTTATCAAAATAGTTCTGATATTTCGGTAAAATGTTTTGTGTGAAGACGAAGAAAGACTTGATATCGTATTAACAAATAATTCAAGTACTATAAAATCGTGTTTTGATTGAGAAAGATTCTACCGATATGGACGATTAAATTTTTATAAACAGAGCAGAGGTCGAAAAAACAAATAAAAAAATGATTGAATAATAGTTGACGAATTCATACTTAATTAGAAGCCACGATTAAAAGAAAAAAATATTCCAAAAAGATTAAAAATTTTTTTCAAATTTAATTTCATATATATTTGCAATTATTAAATACAAGTTCAATTATCAATGTTTAATTAGCATCAAAAACAATAAATGGTCCAAATATAAGCGAATATTTCATTAGATTTTCTTCCATGCTATGGTGGTATTATCACATTCTATATCCTTACATCGGATACTATATGTACGGTTCTTTGTATCTCTTATGATCGCTACTCAATTACGTTTATGATGAGCATTTTTCTTCGGACAATATCGGTAATTTCCACCTATATTATAAAATAGTAAATTCTTATAATAATCACCATAGCGACATGAATGAATATATCCTTGATGAGCTGGATCATTTTTAATCATAGTTTCCACAAAAGCAGTAAATTCTTGTTTATTCTTTTCAAATAATTTTACAAAATTGACTTTGTAATTGTAAAATGAACCTGGTGTATTTTGACCAGTAATACCGTTAAGATATGTATCAGTAGAAGATAAATTCTCAAGATATTCATTAATGACAGGAATATTGACAATTTTTTCCAATTTTATGGTATTTGAAGTACAATGAAAATCGATAATTGGATCGAGCTGGAATTCATTATTATTGAAGCAGATTTTTGATATTAGATCATTTTCATTGAAACTGATTAAAGTTTTTTGTAGAATATTATAAGCAGACGATTCCATTTGTCCATCAAATGATAATGCATTAGATAGAATAAGAGTATTGTTTTGACCATATTTCACCCTGTTGAACAAGTGAAACTGTTGATTTTTTTAAAATATACATTCATGTCAATAGCTATTATATAATTGTTTGTTTTATTTCGCACAATAAAATGTGCAATATCCGCAATAGAAACATACGGAATTGATGATTGACAAGAAGTACAATAGCTGCGTAATGTCATTACATGTGGGGCTAAAAATTCGATTAAATTCGATATATTGGATTGTTGTGCAGATAAATGAAGGCTTAATACTGCACATTTGTGTTTAGCAATTGATAACAATAAATAATGAATGATAGTTTTTATGAAAAACCCTAAGGCAGATGTGTTTTCAAACAGAATTGTTGGCTTTGCATGAATAAAATGATACGATATCTTTTCGGTAGTCGATCTGAAAGAGATCGGAAAATATTACTGAACAGAAAAATATACACGGACAAATGTTTATTCAAATAAACTCTGATTACTGTCATTCAATGGAAATATTTCATTGTAAATACAAAATGCTAAAAAACTTCCTCAAATATTCTTATTTTCTTTTAAGATACGAAAATGTATTCTTATCCCATCTCAAGAAAGACAACAATAAAGTATCATCACAATTCTTTAAAAGATTCACTATTACTTATGCTTCTAAAACTAGAAATTGTTTTAGAATGTTTTCAACATGAATTTCTGTTGTATCAATATGAGTATCTGGAGCGTTCCGAAGATGATAAAGTATTTTGAGACAACATATTGGTGCAATATGATGATTTTGTATATCAGAATTCTTATCTATCTTATATTCGAAATCAATATAAGTTTTTACGGATTTATTTGAAGGGATAGATTCATATAAAGTACGCTTTGCAAAAGGACAAGATTCATGTAAAATGTTTAGTTGTTCGATTGTAAGAGCACGAAATTCACGATATTTATTTTCTTTTTCCATGCTTATCAGAGGTCGAAAACGAACCAATCCGAACCGAACTATAACGGTTCGGTTCGGTTCGAATCGATCCGAACCGAACTCGAACCGACTTTTTGGAAATAAAGTCGAACCGAACCGAACCCGAACTGACTTTTAAAAATGGAGTCGAACCGAACCGAACTCGAACCACTTTTTCAAAAATGAAGACGAACCGAACCGAACCTGAAGTTTTGAAAAAACAACAGTTGATGACAGTTTAATGTTAGATCACAAAAAAGTAATTAAACTATCATTGATTTAGAAAAGTATAATGCCGTGGACAAAGATAAAAACGAACATTTATCGATTGTTTTACGTGGTTAATTTGATATCCGTATATTGCAGTCTCTATTTTTCTCTCAGTTTTATAGTTACACAAATTGTGTTTATGATTATAAATCGCTTCTACGTGCCATAATTATTTGATTTTTCTTTTATAAATTTCTCCATTGTTCTAAAGTACGATGAATAATCGTCCGTAATGGTATGAGATTAATATTAGCACTAAAGCATCTATGATTCTTGTATATCAATGTTAACATATAATTTTAATCTACAAATGTATCTATTAGTAGTAATTGATACGAATATGAACCCTCATGTGACATTTTTGATCATCGGACCACTAAGTTTTGACTTCTGGTCTAGTCTTGATTAAATGATAGTAATACTACTCCAGTCGAACCGCAACCGAACTGATTTTTTTAAAGACGAGCCGAACCGAACCGAACTCGAACCACTTGCTCGAAAAGTAGGTCGAACCGAACCGAGCCCGAACTGGTTTTTGCAAAATGAATCCGAACCGAACCGAACTCGAACCGTGTTTTCAAAAATAAGCTCGAACCGAACCGAACTCGAACCTATTTTTCAAATGTGAATCCGAACCGAACCGAACCCGATCTAGAAAAACTCGGTTCGATTCGACCTCTGATGCTTATACAGATACGGTTTTGTTATCAATTTGTTCCAATAGTCGATCATTCAAGTCAGATATGTGATACGTCACAACGGCATCTGGAAAAAGACGTTTGATCAAGTTTTGAATAAAAGACATCGTATATATGTTTTATGTATTCAATCAATTTTTTCTTATATACCGATCAATAATGAATAATAGCGTACCGCGCATAAAAAAAAGGAAAATAAAAGAAAATAAAAATATTTTTCAATTTTCGTATTCGCTTTTCGTATTCAATTTCCGCAGATGTTATTCATAAACAACAATTGATTCTTTCCCTTCACACATATTCCTTAAAAAAATGATTGAGAAATTGTTAGCGATCACGAGTGTGCTCGCTACTGTTTCTTTTTCTCCTCTGTTATGCATCACTTTTAGAGACATTCTTTCTCCTTTACATTCATACAGTGTTTTGTGCTTCTTCGTTTCATATTCTGTTTTTTGAGGGTGTGGGTGTGGGTGTGGGTGTGGGTGGGTGGGGTGTGGGTGGGTGTGTGGGTGTGTGGGTGTGGGTATGTGGGTGTGGGTGGGAGTGGGTGTGGGTGGAGTGTGCGTGTGGGTAGAGTGTGTTGGTGTGGGCTGTGAGGGTATGGGTGTGGGTGTGAGTCTATTCTTAACACCCACACCCCACACCCACACCCACACCCCACACCCACACCCACACCCCACACCCACACCCACACCCACACCCACACCCCACACCCACACCCACACTCTCACACCCACACCCACACCCACACCCACACCCACACCCACATCCACACCCACACCCAAGAGCAGCAAAATCAGTGAAATCACTGGAAATAGATAAAATCACGGGAGTACGGAGTCAGCTGTTCCCCCTTGATAAAAACAGTTTGTTCTCTTAACGAATAGAACTAACAATTAAACAACGATATACATAAATTTACGTATAGTGACAAACATTTAACAATCCATAACCTTCTATGGCGGTTGACATCGAATTTCTAATTGTTTCTAGGTAACATCAGCATATGAGAGAAAAAAAAAGGAAGAAAAGAAAGGCAAAAGAGAAATATAAAGGGCATTACAAGAAAACAGAGGAAAATACTACTTGACAACATAGAGAGCATGTTTATGTATGTATATGGAAGTGCGAAATAAGTAGATGAGGAAAAGATGAGAACAGAAGATAAAGAGAAGAAATAAGGATGGTTGAAGAATGAAAGAAGTAGTAAAAATAACTATACAAGTATAGAAAGAAAATGAAAGAAAGGAATATTTTCTTCATATTATTACTTGAAGGCGAAAGAAAAGCAATAGGAAAGAAAAATGCAGAACGAAAGAGAAAACATGCAGACAGAAGGCGTAGCACAATGTATGACTAATACGACGGTAAGAAAATTTCCATAATTTTGTTATCTATTTTTGAAGTGATTTCATAAGTGTAGTGATGGGGTGATATATCGCCCCATCCCCCATTTGGGGCGTCACCCCATGGGTGCCTCAGCGGACATCTCTGATCCAGTCCTACAATCTTTTGTATTAATTTGTTTTATTTTAAAAGCTATTAGACAAATTAACATCTAACAATTTGCGTACTCTAGATTTGTAAATAATCAGCTAACAAATATTCTTTTTGTGATTAATCGAACATTATTCTGCAATGCATCTACTAGAGGTTATACTTCGTTATGATAATTGAACTATCTACATAGAATAGTTGTATCTTTCTCTATAAAAATCTTAAGAGAAAAACAACAATAAAAACAGCAAGCCACGTGCAGAAGTCATTGCTGACTGTGTGCTAGAATCAACGTTGATTTCGATGTATAGAAATAAAAATTATAAGTACTCAGCAAGATCATTTCCGATTCTTTCTTCCTTCCTGTTCTTCACTGGAAAGAAAAAAGGCAGCAACATGAGAGTTAGTGAAATCGTCGACTCAAGGCAGGAGATATATCGTCACTAGTGATATAAGAGAAACGCAACAAAAAAAAAACATGTCATGCGTCAGTATTGCGCATTAATGTAGAATATTGACGGATGATTATTTAAATGTAGTATTTTGCCTGTTTATTCGAATATTTTTCTTTTTATTTTCTTTCTTCTGTTTGACGAGTTACTGTGATTGAAAGAAAAATGAACTCTTAGCAATTCTGTAAGTTTCTTTGATTAATAACTACCAGAAAAAAAAAGACACATCTTCTAGAAATCTTATGAAAAATTGAGTGTCAGTTAAATCGATGTATATTTTTTTTCTTTACATATTAGCGACTGAATTTTACTTTTATCACCCTTATCAATTATTGATTAAAAAAACGTACTGAATTCTCTTACGTATAGTATTCATTATGTATAGTTTCCTGTCTTTTTAATCCACATCTCGAAGCAAAAATTAGATTGCATCAGAGTAACATTTGAATATTACAAAAATCTATTTGAACGATGATGAAGTATTCTAGATGAGAGAATCGAAGATTCCTAGAAAATAAAATGATGATTTATGGTTATTTTGTTGATTCTAATTTGTAAAAATATCAATAAAAAATCGGTGAATTCTGTTCTAATTAATTTTTCAAACACTCCTATAATATTTCAATAATAGCATTGTAGGAAACTTTGAAAAAATATTCATGATCTCAAACATAAAATCATCTTTAATTCTGCTTTCAGATTCTACTAAAGACACCATGACGCATCAGACAACGTTAGATGATATCGTTGTTTTGGATCTCCCTGTTCAATCTACTGATGAAGTTGAAACAAATATGAATGCAGACACATCTGAGTATGAATACCCGCAGCTTCACTTTGGCCATGAATGGAAAGATCGTGGCTTTGCTATTTTCTTTTGGATTCATACGATAGTTATCATATTACTGGGCTCAATATTAGGAATACCGGCTATCAATTTTTATATCAACAATAATGTGTATGGTGTACTGCAACAAATACGACCCGACCTTGTCATCGGAACTGCTCTGTGTGTATTCATTAATGTAATAATTAGTATTATGTTACCTTCCTTAATAGTATTTTTCCTTCTACAATTATGTGCTGGTCAACTTATCAAATGTTCATTCCTTATAATTATAATTGTACAACTACTTCCGGGAATACTTCTATTATTTGAATATTGGCCAGCTAGCTTTATACCTTTTGGTTTTCTATTTGTCACTTTGATTTATTTAACATGTGTTCGAAAGTTAATCTCGTTTGCTGAAGTTCACTTACAAACTGGATGTGCTTCTTTACGCAATTATCCATCGTTAAAATTAATAGGAATTGTTATGCTTACTGTCGAAATTTTATGGTTTGTCTTTTGGTTTCTGATGGTACTCGGTATTTACCATTTTTACAACAGTTTTAAGTCAACTGTAATAATTGACCCAATCAGATATATACATGATACAGACGAATTTTTCATGTCCACTACCAAACCTGTATATATCATGAAAATCAATCCTGTAATTGATGTAAAATACGAATCAATCAATGATACAAAATATTTAACAAAGAATGTAATCGATAGATCACACATGTGGAATTTTAATACATCAGAATGGGATAATATTTATATTCGTATTGTCGTTTTATTTTTTCTTTTATTATCATGGTTGTGGGGTGCACTTACATTTGGAAATATTGCTCATTTCATTACAGTATGTGCTGTTGGTCAATGGTGGTTTCCTGGTAAATATAGCCAACAGTATTCAGTCAGAAATAGCATTAAACGAGCATTTACAACAAGTTTCGGTGCACTTTGTTACGGTTCACTCTTTAAAGCTTTAATAAAGCCTACGCGTTCGTCAACTGCTGAAGATAATCGTCGACAAAATATTTTCTCATGCGTTTTGCGTTATATTTTTCGACCGATCAAAAGAGCAATAAGTTATTTTAATGAATGGACATTTATTTATTCAACACTTACCGGTCAAGGATATCCACAAGCTAGTCGAAGTTTTACAGAACTATTTCAAAAACGTGGATGGACAGTAACTATTAATGATAATCTCATCGAAACAAGTTTTCTAATTAGTAATATTGGAATAGGTATTGCTTCAGCTTTAATCAGTGGTATTCTTATGCATATTCTAATAGATCGATTACTAAAAGCATTTGAAACATTTGTACTTTTCTATTTTATTAGTTTTCTAATCGGTTTATTAATAGGTGTAATTATTACAAGAATTCTTCTATCTTCTGTTCGTACAGTATTCATCTGCTTTGCTCTCAATCCGGAAGCATTAGCTGTAACTCATCCTGATTATTTACAAAAGTTGAGCAAAGCTTGGCATAAATTTTATCCGAAGGAATTTGCTAATAGTGGTTATGCAAATAAATTCGTAGAACCGACGGTGTAATTAGAAAACTTCTACTGCTTGACATTTATGAACACTTAAAACACTCATTAATTTTTGTTAATAAAATAATCATTTTCTTTTTGTAGATACAGAACAATTGTTTGTAGTGTCCTTCTAATACTTTATTAACCTTGTCTCTTGTCAATATAAACTTCTGTTTAAATAAACCAATGAAAGAAAAAACGTCTCGATTTCTCTGTAAGCGTGTGACTGTGCAGTTTTGTAGAATTTATGTATGTTTTGAGTGTGGGCGACTCACATACACTTTCTTTCATTTTGGTACATGAAAATTAGTTTCCCTACTATCCATTTCAACTATACTTCGTTCTCTTATAACATTTTGTAAATACTTGATGTTATATCTAGTGAATTATCATGGTTTTAAAAGTTAAAAGAGAATGAGTAGAAATTGATTCTCCATCACATACAGTCATCCACAATAATTTTCTATTCGTCATTTGTTCATATGTATTAATCGTTGCTTCTTATTTGAAAAGACACAAGTAACTATAATAAATTTTTTGAATGTTTAATTCGAGGATATATTTGATATGACTGTAACTCTAAACAGCAGAACTCAAACATATCCTGACTCAAACTCGCACCCACATCCACGCCCTCAAGAGCTTTTCCACACAAAACGATACAAAGTTCATGGACGTAACAAAACACAGGGTGTAGGCATGATAGTAATTCCCGATCTTTTTATGACATTCACAGCAATACCCACAGAACAATTTGATTGCTTTATTTTTATCATTTATTTACAATATCAACAGACAACGATTTGCAATGAAAAGTTGTATGAACTGTTAATGCTCATGTTTATACATGAAATAGGATGTCATCTCATAATGCTTCGACTTTTTCTGGTTGTTCAATGACATTAAAATCTATACGTTTGCATAAGTAAAGGAACACTGGCAGTAGTATAAGAAATATATACCAAACAATGTTGGAAATTATGAAATATATATGTCGTAGGCCAATCTAAGATTTGACTAGGCCATTCTAAGATCTGAGTTTGAACTAGTTCAATCTTTGAAGGAGCACAAATTTTTCATTAAAACTTAGTTTGCTCTCTTTATAGATGTTAAATGAAAACTTTTGTTGCCGAACTGTGCTAAGACAGTGGTACTTCGCATGATAGGCTTGTTGGTGAAATAAAGGGTTGGTGTGGCTATGATTTCTGTTTTATTTCTCACCCACACCCACCACCCACCCATATAAAAATTCATTGATGATGATGATATTAATTGTTCGACATCATCATCAACTGGAATATTAACTGTTCAATGATTTAGTGATGATGATGACGGAGAACTTTCATTGATCACCATGCTTGTATTTAAATCTATATATATATAAAGAAGAGTGTTTATCTGTTTGTTCGCTATGCATTTAGTTCCTGTAATAGCTAGCGTCACTAAACTTTCCTAGGTCCAGGGGAAGGTCGACAGGGTGTGGGTGTGAGTGAGGCTAATGTTGTGGATAAAGGTGCGATGCTGAGTATGAATCCTGGTGAGGTAAATAAACCTTAATAAACACTGGAGTAGAACTAAATCCCAAAGAATGAACCTGGTAGTGCTTCAATTTTAAGCATATTTCTGCCTATATCTCCTATCGTTTTTAACTTGCGAAGTTGTCAATGTAAATATTTCTTAATTGCCACCGGGTAGCCCCGCTAGTCTATTTTATAAATAAAAAGAAAATCATCATTGTACTAAAAATTTGACATAGTGGAAAAAAAGGGAAATAGCAAAGTAGAAATAAATCTTTAAAAAAACTCAAAACTTTCATTACCTCTGTAAAATAGCACAAATATGTATAGATTAAATTCTATACTAATTTTCAGTAAATTCATATGTTCTTCAGATCGAACTCAACAATTTCTATCGATACTATACCTCAATTTTCATCTTTCAAAATGTGACCATCGCAAAAGAAAACACTAATTTACCTTCTATATGACACAATCATAGAATAGAAAAGTGAATAGGTAATGAAACTTCATTTCAATCAATATGCATCGACATGTCATTCTTTACTATTCAAATAGTTCCACTCATCAACATTAAGGTAAAAAAGTTACTGTTTGTTGTTTATTATTCAATTACAGGAAAAATTAAGTATTACTTCTTGATGTGATATGAAAAAATATTAATGATGAAAATAAAATCTGAACATGTTTAAAAACACTTTGTTTATTGAAAAAAAATGAACTTATGTTTACGTTTCACAAACATAGAGAAAAGTAATGATTACTGTTCATGCCCAAAAATAAGAAATATTCATTATTATCTTTCTTAAAAAAATCATAACATAATTTGACATGAATTAAGTTTTATTGTTTGATGATGTTTCAATTGTTACAGCAGCATTGAACCATGTCACATATTTACTAGAAGTACGAGCATAAACATAGCCAGTACTGATAAATGCAGTAACATTCAAATATTTTCCATCAGTTCAAGTAAGTCCATCATATAGTTTGATGGTAGAATATTTATACAAAAAATAGAGAAATGGATTTATCTTCGAAAAATGAAAGTTTCATTTTCAGAATATAGAAAAGACTTAAATCTATATTTCTTCTTCCATTTCTGTATCGCTATGACATTAACAAAATATCTAAATAGTTCTTCTGAAGGGTAAATGAAACACATGTGTGTCTATTGTTATCAGCGAAATGACAAAATTTTTTTGTATTGAATAAGTCTTATTTAAAAAAGAACTTTCTTCTTATTTTAAAGACAATCTAAAAAGAAATAATTTTCATTTTGTAAATTATGTAATACAAGTTCTAGTTCATTTAATAAGAATTGTTCTACATGCGATACGAGGACCAGCATTTCTAAATAATTCATATAAAGATATTCTTATATAAATCAAAATCGATGAATAATTACCCTGTTGTATTACTTTCACCTTTTCCCATATGACCAGCATCATCAGTTAAATTATGAACCATTAAAGGTAAACAAATAACATTTGTTGTTTTGTTGAATCCAAGTGAAATAATTCGATCAACTAATTGAATATATGATCTCCCATTAATATCAACGCGAATATTACCTAAATCACCAGCATATCGTTTTAAAATTGGATCTCATGAGAAATATCTATGATACAATTAATCAAAAAGAAAAAAAAATGAGATCCACCAGCTGAACAATTATGATTATTTCCAATTGGAAATGAATGAATATGAAAATTCTAAGAGGGTGTGGGTGGGTGTGGGTGTGAGGTGTGGGTGGGTGTGGGGGTGGGTGGGTGTGGGTGTGGGGTGTGGGTGGGTGTGGGTGTGGGGTGTGGGTGGGTGTGGGTGTGGGTGTTGGTGAAGAGAAGACTAAGAACCACACCCACACTCACACCCACCATTGATCTAATTTGGTTGGTCGAAAAAGGATTTGAAGTAAGTCTTCAAGATTGTGAGTAGTGAAATTAACGAAGATATGAAACTTTCATATTATTATTTATGCAGTTTTTTTTCGAAAGATAATAGTAAAAATCAAACTTTTAAACTTTCTCTCCGAAATAGATTTAGTAAAAAAAATCCATAAATATTGATTGAGTAGAACTTGAGATATTCAGATGTTATGCTCAAGAATAAAAAATACAATAACTTTGTAATTGACTCAGTACATAAATTCTTAAAATAAAATCACTCAGATTTTAATGTATACTCAGGCAATTAAATCAATTTAGGTAATTGGTGTGGAATGTAGTACTTTGGCTGTTCAAGAACTATTCGATGAGTATATTGGCACAGGTAACTATACAATCGAAAATCGATCAACAACTTGTTCCATTTATTCTGCATATGATAATCGATTAGTGGTTGTTGTATGTGATATCTTTGCCGATGAACTTACTCCATCGCTTATTGGTGGACATGTTTCATTTGTTTGGGATCGAGCAGCATTAACTGCTTTACATCCTGCGAATCATTTGCTATACATCGAAAAATTAAGACAACTGTCTGAAGTTCATAGTCAATATTTAATAAGTGTGTATTGGCATCCAGAACCACCAGATCAAGGACCAGCATTTTCGATTAGCACTGAATGTATTAGTAAACTTTTTCCACATGATCAAGTATTGCAGCTCGATGATATAGATGCTAAAAATGAACGATGGGCTGATACTGCATTTGAACAGTTACGTGAATGTTGTTATTGTATTGAAACCTAAAGTTCATGTCTCATTTTGTTTGTATACAAGAAAAACAGCAGACTTTACTGAACTTTAATCATAGTGATTTTGTAAGATTTCACAAAACTTTAAATAAGATTTAGAAATTATATGAAATTCGTCTAATACGCAAAAAATAATACTTATCACATAAAGATTACAGAGGAACTTATTCCGTAGGATTTATTTTCGTGGATTTCGTTCTCATCATCGCAAGGTTTAAATATCGAGAAACAATATCGACAAGGAAAATGTAAATATGGAACAAAACTGAAAATTTTGAAGTTAAACGTGAATATAAATTTAATAAAAAGAAACTATGGTCTATATCTATATAAATAATGCTCGTCGAGGCGACGCGCTTAGCTCTCGACTGACTTTGACCTCATTGTTATATACTCCGAAAGTGTCTTCGTATATATATATACTAATTCATTCATTTTACAGTCCATCGTCACTGTTCCTTCAATCTTCCATTTCAGACTGCTCAATATTGCATATTACATTTATAACTTCCCACAAAATTCGCTTCTTTCTATTTTGCATATCCCACAAACCATCCAAGTACTTTGATAAAACTGTACGTCAAAAGTGAGATACTTGAGTGATAGTGCTTATGAGTAGTGATGTAAAGAGATCAGGGAACATGCAACAATAAACTACCGACCCTTTGAATTATACAGCAGAACTCTATCAAGTTGATGCAGATCGAATAAAATGAATAAATACTCTTAAGATTATGTTTAAACATACACTATCATATATTCCTAATACAAATGTGTGATTTTTATATAGATGCCTGAGATCATTGGCTATCAGATATTCCTTAAGGTAACTAATCGTGACAAGTGCCCTTCGATAGATGACAAGAAAATCATGAAAAACTTTGACGAGCATGAGGATTCCTAATGATAAGTTGTGCCGTCGAGTTGATATTTATTTCCACAGTTGACTTCTGCAGTGTTTGCAGTCCTCTCTATCCTACTTTGAATAATGACTCTTCCAGTGAGAATTTCTGACCACAGTTCTTATTCTTCAATTGTAATGCAAACTTCACATGAAACGCAATTATCGTACACAACTGAATAAAGAATAATACGCTGATATGTGACATTCTATAGGTCAGTGCTAAACAATGATATCAAACCCAACATAATCTGTAAATGGATATCTGTTAAGTTTTCGAAATTTACTTTGCATCACGTGTTATTGAAAGCAGTCATTCATCCTTAAAACTGACTCCTACGTTGTGCACCATCGGTATCCAGTTCTTAAATCTCTGAGAACTCAATATCTGATTGATCAGTTTCAGGTTCCTCTATATCTCATAGAATGATTTCCAACTGTCGTGATCTTCGAATGTTGACATGCGACAGACAAACAAACGCATTTGTTGTTTTTTCGTAACAACCTTCCTTCACATAAGAGAATATGCAGCTTTTCATCTCGATCCTTCGAATCTCTCCTTATGTCATATTCTTGAACCAAATACTACCTCAAGTGCTCGTTGATAGATGCATTGACATTGGTAATCATAAAATATCTTACCACTCCATTTATCAACTGGATAGCCGTTCTGCTATTCATTCCTATTCTAAATACAATCTATCTTCTATCTTGCTTGGAAATAATCTTCCATATGAGAATTCGTTCAAGCCATAATTCTCGCTACTCGCTTGTAGTACAATTTTACCTGATGAGTATTGGACACAACTAAATGAAAGATAGCATGTGTGTCTCTTTCAACACAACGGTGAATATTGAGTACTGACATAGAATTAATTATGAATTTGAATCTAAACTTGCAGAGTTTTCTAAATTTGCTCAGCACGAAGTGTTACCGAAAGCAGCTAGTCGTTCGTCGGCGTCATTAACGACTAGCCGCTCTGTTACTGCCCGATTTTATGACCTTCGGAACTTTATGGCTCAGTTTTTATCAAACTGATATTTGATTAGTCTGTGCTATGGTCTCAACATTTTTTTGATTGTTTGGCCTTTGAGGGTGTGGGTGGGTGTGGGTGTGGGTGGGGTGTGGGTGTGTGCGTGTGGGTGCGGGGTATGGGTGTATGTGTTGGTTGAAATAGAATAAATATCCACACCCACACCTTGATTCCCTTTGCTTTATTATTTCTAATTAGAATGAATCATTGTGATCAAATTAACCGATGTACATTGCATCTATTCGCTTCTCGACTAAAAACAACTGTATTTAGATAAACTAGAACAAATCTTATTTAGTTTGAAAGATCTATCTAGTTTGTTTATAAAATTGACTTAAACTCATGTTGTCCTACTGCAGTAAAATAACATCAGACACATAATTTACTATTAGAAGTCGAACTTTATCGTTTGATCATTTTTTTTCCAATTATGATTAATGATTCTTATTTTTAATTGACAACGCATATTTTATTTGAAAAATGTTTACTTGGAAATTTTAAAAAACAAAATTATATATTTACCAATTTTTCTTATTCTCAAAATTATCTAATTTTGTTGTTATATGTTGATTCAAGTCCTTAATTCAATCATTTCAAATTGATATAGTTGAAAAAACTATTAAGACACTTTATCAAACTTAGACATGGTATATCAACAAACAAAATTTCACGGTATTACTAAAACATACAATAATTATAAAGTAATTTTTCTATCTGTATCATTTTGAAATGATTGAATTAAGGAGTTGAAAAAAAACGTACAAGAACGAAATTGTATAACTTTTAGTAAAATAATATTTGATTCATAGATGAATACATTTCTTTATTACAGACAATCGACCACATTCCAATAAATCAAGGACTAAAAGATGTAGAAATGTTTGTTAAACTTTGAAACTTAAAAATATCAATTTTTAACGATCAAGACACATAAAAAATCTAAATTTTCATTAATTTTGCAAGAAGAAATGAAAGAATTAGGAATCGTATTAATCCTTGTCCGAACATGTGTTAAAAATTTTTCCAGGATATGGTTCCTTGCGAAAGAAAAACTTTATTTTACAAACTAAATCCGTTTTAATCTGTTTCTCTCTAGGCATTTAGTGACTAAGAAGTATGTATGAGCAGTGTTCCGAATGATGAGTGCACCAAGCAAAATCAAAGTGAGTACGCCACGCATTTATATTGATTTGTACGCTATTTTTCACTCCACTCGAAAAAATAGAATGCACACGCTGCACTCTGTTATAACATTTTTCACTTTGTTTTATATTTTAATTTACATTGGTTGTTTCATCTTTACAATGAATTTTCGTATTCATTATGTTCTTGGATTCAAACAAATAGTCTTTTCTTATTCTTATTTCAGATAATGAACAAAGAATAATCATCCGGACACTCTAAAACAAGATTTATATGAAAATTTTTAATTCCATCAACCAGATCATCATTTGATCAATCAAAAGAAAACTCAAATAACAGTAACAACCAAACGACTTCAAAACAGAGCTGTTGCGAGCAAGGGGTCATTCTCTAATCTTTAGAAATTTTGTTTTTTTGGCTCAAGATTTTTCAAAAACTTTAGAAGAATCTTCGAAAAGTTTTTAAATATTCTTTAAAAATGATCAAAAGTTTCTAGAAATCTTCAAATATTTTCAATGAATTTCTCTATTTATTTTTCAAAATTTCGATAATTTCTATACGTTTTTGATAGATTTTCGAAAAATTTTTCGACCCCAGTCTTTAACACCTCGCACAGTTCTGCTTCGAAATTATATTTATTTTTGGTGAACTAGAATGAATATCTAGATGTACAGATAGTCTTCTTCGCTGATCTGGTTTATGTTAATCTTATGATTTAATGATGATTTACATATTTTTTTTTGATTATTATTTATATGTATATATACACATAGAAGTCTAGAGTAAGGAATATAAACCATTATTTCTTTTTTCTAGACGCATTTATACGTTTGCACTTTGCTGCACTTTGGTCCTTGAAACGGAGTACTACATTTCACCTTATCTGCTGAAAAAGAGTGCGAGATCTCACTATATTTCGAATTCTCATTCGGAACACTGTGTATGAGCACTATAAGACCTACTCTGATTACACCTTGATTCTTGTCTATCTATCTTTGTTTCTTGTTTCTATCTATTAGATAATCAAAAATTAATAAAAATATGTTTCATATTATTTGATACAGTTACTTACATTTATTTGAATTAATTCTTTAGTTTTGTGACCAATCTATTCAATAAATAACATGAAGTATATTTGTGTCGATTTTTCCGATAGACTATATATATGTCGTGCCGAAGTTATAACTTCAGCAAACAGTGTAACTTCGGCACGACATATATAAGCATTCCATGCTATTCGATCGAAAAAAAGAAAGCAGTGAGTCACCCAATGACCTTTCCTCGCATTATCCATCTTAATAAGGAGAAAAAAAAAGAAATATGTATATCGGTCAAAAGAAGAGAAAAGATGTGAAAATGAACGAGCAAATAGTTCGGCACATTGTTAAGATTATATTCATTCGTTGTTTACCTTCGTATTTTAGTCTATAGTTACTCACCTACGAATCATCGAATCATGTACAAAATTAGAATCCATTGATCCATTTTAGACGAATCTCACATTGAAAAGCTCATATTTTTAAAATAAAAACTATTTCTTCTATGGTGACGTATCGAGAGTAATGTCGCTTATTTTTCAGTTAAAGTTGAAAAAAATATTTTACTCTTATTATTCAGAATAGCATTATTTGTAAGAAAGTATTAAAGACAAAAAAAAATATGGATGAGGGTGTGGGTGGAATGCGGGTCAAAAAGAGATCAAAATCCACACCCTCTGTTTCTTGTCAAGTATGTGATGCATTCTTTCATGCCACTCTTCTCTCTTCGCTTTTGTTCGTGAGACATGCTTGATATGTAGAGGCATGTGAGAGTGCAACGTTCGTTTCATCAGAGAGTGACATTCGATCTATGCTTGCGATGAGAAGAAGAGTCGAAATGAGGAGATATACAATAAAGGGATCACAACTGCTTACTCTAATGTTGACTAATGATAGTTTTTTTTTCCGAAGATGACTAAATCAAATATGGAACTGGATTCAATGTTTACTTGTATGATATGTTTGGATTATCCTAAAGAACCGGTTAATTGTCGATACTGTACTAACTTTGTTTGTACATTTTGCATCGATGTAATTTTGAAAATTTTTACTGTCATATTCATTTATACATCGGTCTATGTTATTTATAGAAATGGTTTCGACAAACTACAAATATTGGAGTTGTTAGCTGTCCGACTTGTCGGTAAATTGAATTTTTTAGTATTTAAAAACACATTTGATTTTCTCATTTATGAATATTTTTAATAGAAAACTAACAAAACGTAATGAATTCATCAAACTTGCTTGGCTTTCGGATCATCTAAAGCGGATTAATGAACGAACAAATGAACCTGAACGTATGAAAATGCACGAGTAAATCTTTTGGGTTACATTTCATTGTAGAAAACAACTATGATATTGATTTTCTAGATGTTCTCAACATGCAAAGCAACAATTATGTATATACTGTTCGACATGCTCGAAAGCAATTTGTGCTCAATGTATTTTACCTATGTTTGATGGAGAGGTGATGTAAAACTTGCTGAAATTATTCCTTGACGTGTCATCATAATCAAAAAATATATCTGACGAAAAATAAAATGGAGTTGATGTGTTATGACAGATGTATATTGTGTACCCTAGTCCACTTTCCCTAACGAAATCCCTGGGGAGTCCAGACAAATTTTCAAATCCCCAGGAAGTCCGTTACGTGAGTCCCATGGGAGTTCAAGTAGAATACGAGAAAACCTTCGGAGGGAGTTCCTGGGAAGTTCAAGTAAAATACAAGAAAATCTTCGGAAGAAGTTCCTGAGGAATCCCTGAAAAATCCCTAGGAACTCAACTGAGAATCCCTGGTGATTTTTCAGGAACTCCTCAGGAACTTCAGAGCCCAGGTCAAATAATCTGACGATAAGATCTTATACGATTCTTACAAGAATATACACGATCTTAATGTAAGATCTTGTATGATTGTATAAGACCGTATGAAAATCATACAAGATCTTGTACGATTCTATATGATAATCTTAAAGCCACCATTTCTGATAAAATCGTACTTTACGATTCTTATATGATCTTATTGTCCGATCTTGTAAGATTTTATACTATTCATGCAAGATTGTATACAGCTATCGTACGCATTGCATCACTGATTTTCTTGTAATATTCGCCGCTCTCTAGCTTGGTTTTCTAGCCACTGATTTGCTTATGTTGATCTCTTTTTCTTCAGAAAAAAAGTGTGTGCAACTATCTTTTTATCGTTCTGCTTCCGTTTAAGACTAAATTTATTCTTAAAAAAAACGTACAAAGCGATTTCATTATTGTAACATTGAAAAATACAATTAGATGAAATTAGTTTTATCAAAAACAAATCAGAGTTCGCTTTGCTGATAATTTCAATATTGTCTTTAGGCAATCGATCACAGCAATACAAAATAAAGGCGAATATTAAAATGAGCTTAAGTAATTACATAACTATAACTTGAAAAATGGTTGCAATCATGTTATATTAGATAAGATTATTTTAAATTGATTGTAAATAAAAAATGTGTCAAAATAATTTTATTTTTATTGAAATAGTGAAATCAAGTAATTAAATAAAATTATTTTAGTGTAATTTGAATGTATATAAATAACTCTAATACAATAGTTTTATTTTAATCGAACAAAATGAATGATCACATTCAATTAATTTCTGTTAAATATAATATTAAAAAATAGATATTTGGTTGAATTGATTTTGGTCTAAAATAAAAATACAATAAATCTATTAGATTAATTTTGTTTTCATTAGGATGAAATATTCACATTGAATTGTTTTTATTCTAGTATAACATAAATTAAGTAATACTGTGAAATAAAATAAAAAATCTAGTGTGATTAAATCGATTTCATTGTATTTTAATTAGTAAATAGATAATAGTATTAGATTATTCTAATTTAACGGAAAATAAGTCAATTATTGATATTTAATGGAATTTATTTTGGTTCACATTGATTTAAAATAAATAAAAAAAAACAAATATCATTTTTTCTAATTAAAATATATCATGAAAATATTAAAAAACTATTCGATGAAATAGAAAAACAGTAAAATAAAATCAGTAGAATTATCATTATATAAAAAAAAACTGAAATAATTTTCAAAATTTGTATCTGAATATAAAATAAATTAGTCGTATTTTGAAAAAAAAATACTATGTATAACCGTACCCAACCGAACTGAAACGTATATAACATGATTGTAACGGTTTCACGCCTCTTTATATGATCGATTGTGACCATTATCGTGTTAGAAGTCCTCTATGTTGAAGAGTTAGAGTAAGATAATTTTGAATAATTTCATCAAAAAATAAAAAAAGATAATACTTAATCGTATTTCTAGACAAAAATATGGAGAACACCTTTTTTCTATGAGCGTAAATGACTAAACAAATTAGTGAGATATCTTCATTAACCAACAATAAGTTTGTCTAAATCAAATGAATACGATTAGTGATTTGATTTTCACAGAGAAAAGCACCACTGAAAGATGTATTTTTAATTCGAAAAGACGTGAGTTTTAATTAGAACACATTCAATTCTTGAAAAATTGTTTAAACTCATAACCTGTATGGTTATAAAAAAATATATTTGCACAAGAAAAACCTAAATTATGATCTTACAAGATCATACAATATCTGATAAGATTCTGATCATCAGATTTTGCAAGAATCTTACAGCAAGAATCATATAAGATTTGTAATAGCATCTTACAATAAGAAACATATCAAATCTTACAGTAAGATATTTGTACGATTCTGCAAAATCATACAGTATGAATCTTGCAACATCCGATTGTCGGTAAGATCTTGTAGGATCTTATACGATCTTTGTAAGATTTTTCCGCCTGGGAGGAACTTCTTCCGAAGATTTTCTTGTATTTTACTTGAACTTCCCAGGAACTCCCTTCGAAGGTTTTCTCGTATCTTACTTGAACTCTTTCCAAGGACTTCCAAAGGTTTTCTCGTATTCTACTTGACCTCCCATGGGATTCACGTAACGGACTTCCTGGGGATTTGAAAATTTGTCTGGACTTCCCAGAGATTTCGTTAGGGAAAGTGAACTAGGGTAGTTTAGTGAAAACAAATCTTTAGTGATCTGCAGTAAGATTTTCTTCATTTTGGAAATATTTATTTAGCATATCCACCATACTCATTCTCGACTCGATGCTGCACAACAACGTCTTCTTGTGGCTATTAAAGAACAAGAAAAAAATGTACAATCGGATTTGGATCAATTGGAAAAATGTATTCAGATTAAGGTTTGATAACTGTTTCTTTTCTGATGCATAAACACATTAAGATTAATGTAGGGTTCAATCATCGATCAAATTAAAACACGTAGAAAAGAAAGCCTCAATGAACTTGAAGAATTTCAAACAAAGATTAAAACTGAAATTGAATCTGAAGCTATGAAATACCTGAAAAAGTTTCAAGGTGATCTTTTTATTCCAACTAAACCTTAAATAACAGTTTAGAAATCTTTAAAATTTTAATTTTTATGTTTAGATGAACAAAAGAGTTTAATAGACGAAAGGAATGCTTACAAACAGAAACAAGCTATGCTAAAGAAAGCAATCACATCGTGCAATCAAATTGAATTATTCAAACAAGAACAAAAAATATTTCAACGCCTCTCACAACGACCAAAAGTTCCTAAAGTTGAGAAAGTTGATTTATCGGATGATATAGGTGGAAGGTACAAGAAATAATTCTTTTTTGAAATTGTAAGCATTCCTTTGGGTTCTATAGTCCTCTAGCACTTCCTTGGCAAATAGGTGAATTTGTAATTGAGCAATTCTCCGTCAAATATCGAAATAGAGAGCTAATGTCAAGTACTTCAATTCTACTTGATCACAATCAATATTGGTCATTAATTATTTATCCAGTTAGTTCTCTTTTTCGCGATAATCAAACAAATCAACATATTGATATATTTAGAATGGAAAAGATCTTCGTACCGATTTTTATTTTTCTGTTATGTTCAACTTGAATAAGGGTGCACCACAATTGATTGGTTACAATCTCTTTGTCGAATTGATTCATCATCATCATGATGATAGTAAACATAACTATGTTTTAAAAAGTATTCGATGGTTTAAAGAAGGACAATCGAATGGTTTTGATCAGTATGATTATTTTTCTCTTTTATTTTTTCTCGTTCTTTACAATTCGTGTTGAAAATAGACATTATAAATTGAACAATTTATCCATTGATGAATTTCTCAATCCGAAAAATGATTCGATTAAATTTCGTTTTAAACTTCGTCCATTATCAATTTTTGAAGAACGTAAACTTTTTCAATGGCAAATTGAGTAAGAAAATATTCTTATTAATTATTCGAAATTTACAAATATATCGCAGAAAATAAACAACTTTTGAAATATAAACTCGAAATATTCAGAAGTTATTCGATCGTATGTATTCTAGGTCTGACAATGAAAATAAAACTAAACAGAATCAAGCGATGAAGAAAATTGAGGATGAATTAGCTAATCTACGACAGTAAATTTTTAAAGATTAATAGAATTATATGATTTAAATTCTTTTGTAATGTATTTAGAGATGACAGAAAAAGAAGACAAATTATAAAAGATCAACAAATTGAAATACAGAAAATGGAAAGGTTAGATTTATTATTGTAAAAATTATTCGAAAGAATTTCATTAATCGTTTAGATATAATTCGGAATTTAAACGAAAACGAACACAATCGAATGGTGACTCTAGAGATAATTTAAATAATCAAGAAGATCGTCGATTTAAGTTGGACCAAATAAGAAATGTCATCGTCAATCATGAAAAGCGTTTGAAAAATTGATTATCGTGCTTTATGATGTTTAACATTTTGTACTTTTTTTTTTATTATCCTTGAAACATTTCAATAACGATATTCTTTATGAAACAATTAGTTTAAACTTTTTATTCGTGTAAAATAATATATATATCCAAGAATAAAAGTATACACTAAAGAAAATGTAATTTCGTTTTCGATTTCGATAAATGGAATATTTTATCTGTAACATGAAATAAATCATAGATAATTTGTGAAGAAACATTATTCATTATATTGTGTATAGACAAATTTTTATTTCTTAATATAGCATATCGAAGAACGCATACCCTCGATTATATTTTCAAAGATAGTAATCCTATTAACATTCTGTTGCTAAAAGTTAAAGAATAATGTCGTTTGAAAAGAAAAAAAAGTAACCTAAGAACTTTTGAAATTTCTTAGAACGAATAAAATTCTCTGAACAAGAAAGAGAAGTTTTTAAAAATGTATTCGATGAGTTTTTTTAGTAATCGAAAACGAACTGAACATAGAACATTTAATTAAAGAGTCCAATGAAAAGAAAATAATAACTAGACTACTATATGTTTGAATATGAAAAATATCCTCATTCAAACTTCTATTCAGAGATACGCGAAGGTTTGAAGATTCGGAAGGCAAAGTGGAAACTAGTTTGTAGAAAGATAGTATGGAGTTCGATGATCTGCGTCTCCTGTTTTCTTAGTATTCACGAAAAATTTTTGACTATTCGAGAGAGAAACTATGCACTTCCTTACACCTCCATCCCCCCCTCTCCAACCAACATGCCTAAACTCATATGTTTTTTTTTTGTTTTCACAATTTATTTAAGTCATAAGAAACTTGAAAAACTGTACTTTACAAAGTGTGCTGCTACTCTGAGAGTCAAGCAAATGTAGCTTTAATTTTCTATCTCACTAACAAATTATTTGCTTTGTTGTACGAAAGATTAATTTCTTAAATTATGTATAATATATCTCAATAGTAGACTAGCAGACTTTATCGACTATTCAGTTATTAAAAATTGCTATATCTCTTGTTTAAAGCATAAAATTAGCGAATCAATTGTTTTTCTTTGAATACAGTTTTCAAGTTCGTATTTTTGTTTTATTACTATTCGTTTATTTGAGAACAGAAATACTCTGAAAACCTGTTACAATCCACTCTTTGTATTTTACAGAACCTTCCATCGTACACTATTGTATCTTGTACATCTTTATGTGAGGATATAAATCTCGCGTAGTTGTCAACGGTGATTATTAATTATAAAAATTCATTTTTGATTCTCATACAAATAAAATTCTAAAACACCTCGTCAATTATATTCGATGCAATTGTATGAAAAATAAAAGCTTTATAAAGTTTCGCTTCTGTTTGTATGCATATTAATACTGAAATAAGATAATTAAATGAACATCATTGCTAATGATCGTATTAAATTCATTTTGTTTCTTTTTCAACTGTCGTTACATTTGCCAATAACATTTCTATTGATTTAATTCTTTACCATCCATAGTTGGATCCATTTTAATAGATATTATTGACATTTCAACATTTAATATTTTTCTTGCTTCTTCTTTGTTTTTTAACTGCTTCATAAAACATATTTTTACTATCGAAGAATTTAATCCAAAAACATCAGCTTTATTTCATATTGTATACATTTAATCAATAAAACGATATGTATATATTTTATTAATTAAAATCGATGTTACCATTGATGATGTTATATCAATTTTAATATTAAGTTGTTCAATAACAAATAATGATATATAATTTTAATAAAATTCAATTAATGTACTTGTTTTAAGTGATGTTAATATTGTTAATAGAAATTTTTCTGATGCATTTAAACGATGTTTAAGACGAAATAATGCATTATGTACATATAATATTGAATAGATATACTCAAGCAAAATTCATTTGTTTATTATGATCGTTTAATTTAATTATAAAACGATTTATTGATGAAAGAATTTCATCTTCAAATAATGTAAATGATGATGATAATTCAAGGGCTGATAACATTTTTCTTATTGGATCGTAATAATCACGATATTCTTGTGTACCTGTATGAAATTTTCTACTTTTCAATGGAAAACAATCAGTTGTAAATGTATGTAATGTACGATAAAATTCGTCGAACCATTTTCTATGTTTATCTTCATCATTATCAAGAGATGCAAAAAGAATTGTAATAAATCAAGTAAACGTGTTTTAAGGCCACTCCCCCACTCAAAAATGGATCTCAGTTCAGGAACACCCAAATTGCATAAAACTTTCAGGACATGTTGGGGTTGGTGAGCCATGACTATAGTAAAATTTTCAGCCCTGTAGCACGAGGTTTAACAGAGAGATTCACTCAAACAAGGTCCAAAAATAGCTTTATAGCATCTCCAAGTTTTCTCTGTGAGTCCTCAATCTAGACATTTATTATTTTTTTTATTTGAAAGAGCATGTCAGGATGCAGCGACTCTCGTGGCCTTTTTTTAAAGAGTCTTATTTTTTAAAGGAAAAAGACAGAGCGAAAGTTCAATGACTCAAAAAACCTCTCTAAAAATTGCTCTGTCCCGATAGAGATGTTATCTTTTATGATAATAAAAAAGCTTATTTTAAAAAAAGGGACACGAGAGTCCATAGCTCTGAACACGAGCTTTCAAACAAAAAAAAAGACTGAATATTTTGGATAAATTTGCCAGGAATTTTGTATAATCGCTGTCACGTTTCTCTTACAGACAATGAAAATATGTGTACAAAAAATCTAATTTGCACTAGATTCTACAAATTGTAACTAGAACAAAAATTATGACAAACTTCTGCAAAGTACAGCACTACGAAATAGCATCATTTAAGATCAGAATACACACTATGGTCAATTTGAAGATAATTGAAAGAGCAAATATTAGTTAGAGAAAATTGAATGTATTATAAATCTAGGAACGTTAGATATAATATATTCTTCTGTTATTTACGATGTTCCAAATCATCTTGAGGTACTTTTTTAAACAAACTTATTCATTATATAATCTCTTCTCATGCTCGAATCTTTTCAGATAACAAGACAATTCATTATTTTTACATAACCCAATCAGAAACATATATTATAGTCTAATAATAGATATAATCCTAATGAGTTATATATTTTGGAATCATTGTTCGAATATTAAGATCTTCAATTGACAATCAATTATTCTTAATATTAAAGTAGAATGTAGCTTGAACCTGAAGATTTCAACAAATTTCAAATACTAGATTATTCGTTTAGTTTTTGAATAAACTTTCCTTATGGACAGTTCTATTTATCATCACACATGTGCCTAAACATTTGAATTCTTGATTGTTATCGAAAATTTAATAATAATACAGATTTTCAAGATTATAATTTTGCCAGTGTTTGATAAAATAGAAGAGAAAGAAAAAAAAATACTGTCAATCAAAATGAATTTTTAGTATTGAACACGATCATCATCAGTAATTAAGTGTTGAATGAACATATGCCATGATGAATCCTTCAATTCAAGCTGTTTACAATATATACCATTACGTTGGCTAGTTTGTTGATAAAATAAGATAGCTTTGTTAATTTGTTCAGTCATGACAACTGGCAAATAGTTGCAAAGTTGGGTCTTAATCAAATGAAAAGAAAATTGGAATAGAAACTGACAATATCAAAAAAAACGAATAGATTTACTTTGATTTGCTCGGTATTATTTAAAATTTGAGACATATTTTGTAGTACAGGTTCTATTTGAAGAATCAGCCAGAGAAGAATGATACCAGTACCAATCAAACGAAGAAGTTCGTTGCGTATGTTCAAAGCTAATACAATAAAATTTATATTTTCATATATATATTTAAGTGATAAATCATGTAATGTTACCCAATGAATTAAAACCTTGTTCGCGTAAATAATTCTCAAGACTATTGAAAATATCGATGTCAATATGAAGTACATCAGCCAAATCTTTATTCAACATAAATGAACCGTCCTGTATTCGACATGAATCGAGAACAAAAACAATTACAACTAACAAATATTGAAGTTTATACTATCTTGGATTGACGTTGAAAAAGTTCTTCAATCATAGTTTTTGTAAAACGAACTTCTTTGAGCTTACCGAGAAGTGGAATACCTGGAATTCGATCTAGTTTTATGGATGATTATAGTCTATGTCAATAATAATAATAATAATAATTTTAAAAAAAATTACCGTAAGATGTAGTAAGTTCACCCGAAAAGTTATGATTTATAGTCTCAATTTGTCCATCAAGCTAAAAAAATTGACACTAGGTGAATAATCAAACTATGAGAACGTAACGTAATACGAACCATGTATAATGTATCACCAAGTTTGTGATCATGAACTAAAACACGAAATTGAACAAAAGTAAGTATCATTTTTTTTAAATACTGACTAGATTTAGCTGCGAAATTTGGATCATTTTGAACAAATGTAAGATGTCGTTCAATGTCATCTCTCGATAATTCTGAATAAATTTAAAAAATATTTAACGATGACATTAAGTTAACAAATTATTGTCTTACTCGTTTGAGCATTGACATTGATAGTGATTGAAGCTTTAGCACTTGAACGTGGCTCTTCAGCATCGACTCGAAGTACACCATTGACATCAATATTCATACGAATAGCTATTTCCAAAGTTCTCGCAGCAAAATTGGTTGTTAAACCACTAAGAATGAATATACCTAAGAGCGTCTGTAATAGAAGAAGCTATCAATGACTGCATTTTTCTGAATCTAAATCAAGACGTACATTGTATTTCGTGAGGTAATGTTCACCTTCAAATATACGAATAGTAGCTGTCGCTTGATATGCATAAGCATTAGTGAAAAGTGGGAAAAGTTGAGTTCGTGTTGGAATCATTGTATTACGGCAAATTATTTTGTGCATATAACCATGAATATCTTCAATGCCTATACTAAGTGGACAAACATCGATGAGGAGTAGATCATGGATCGGTGCATTCAATTCTGAAGCTTCTGCTATTATTCTTGAATGAGGGCTATACTGTTTTTCTTTAATTCTGTGAAGGGTATCTGTTTCACTTATTCGATTGAATATCGATGCATATTCTGAACGTACACATTCCAAGCCTTGCATAGCATTACGATCGAGATTATTCTAAAAGTAAATGAGCACATTCAAAATAATTACAAATTCATCTACTTACGCTAGCGATTTTGCATGATTCTTTTATTGGAGTGGTAACTTTTCCAGATGCCTTATCAGATGATATATCTTGCTTTAAAGAGAGCCAAGACGAAACCGATGCTAATACTTCATTTTGTGTGTTCTCCTTCAAACTTTGTGCTTCGACCATAGCAGCAGCTCTACCATCATGTTTACCAGTGAGTTTCTTTACCATTGGGGCACTTCCTATGTTTAAGGTTCGTTCATCGAACTAACCAAGAAATATGTGTAATTTTAGCTTACTACCGTTCGACTGAATTTTTAGTGTCTGCATGTAGTCGCTTGGGATAAGAGACCGCGATGAAGCCGTCTGTGATAGTAAAGATTTTGATGATGATGGTGCTTGTCTTTGCGGTAGTTTAGGTAGAGGAGGAGGAGGAGGAGGAGGAGGTGGTGGTGGTGGTGGTGGTGGAGGAGGAGGAGGAGTAGAAACGATAGCATTAAAAGCAGCATTTCCAAACACTATATCCATTAAAAGAATTGAAAATAGATAGTAATACTGCGTATGAAATGAATCTAATACCAGATACAACTTACCAGGCGCATATGCTTGCATCGGTTGCGGTTCTGTAGGTATAAAAAACGGATTTTTGTTATTCATAGTATCGGTCATTGTTGAACATCGATTGATAGGCAATTCTCTTCTCCATGAAACCGATAATATCGTCTTTGGAATCGTCTCGCTAGATGATTCTTGTGATACTCTAGAAAGTCCATCGGGAACAATTGTATGGAACATGGAAGTCATCATAGGTGCATCAAATGTGGGTCTGATCAGCGAAGATGACTTTAATATTCCATCTCTACGTCTGCTTGCCATTTGTCTTTGTCTGAATTGCAGTTGTTGTGGTACAAATGGTGGGGGTGATGGTGGTGGTGGTGGTGGAGGAGGCGACTGCCAAGTCACAGATGATGAAGGAATCGGTGATACTAATTCGAAGAATCAAAGCAAAATTTCTTAGTTCTCCAATAGAAACAATATATATTAGTAAGACTTGATTAAATATATTAAGACCAGTCTAATAGAGTAATCTTATCTAGTTCTCACTTTGGCACTATCCTAGACTATTTTGCCTGACTAAGCAAAGGTATAATACTGAAAAAGGAAAAAATTTCATAGAAAATTATATTTGAACGAGTGGTAGAAATATTATGATAGTTATGCCTTTGTTTATAATCTCTATTGAAAATACAGGTTGTTCACACCGAATAATTCTAATAACTAGACATTAATTGTATTCCATGATAGGCAGAAATATCTGTTAAATTAATCTCATATCTCCATTACTATTCTTCATAATAGTTTGAATCTAATTAGTACTAGATATCAATGTAAAATCTTACTTTTAGCCATATCATTATTTGGATTAATATCAACAAGACATGATGAAACAGATGTTGTCGATCTAATAGAAAAAAAAACTTGATAGTTGTGCTACAGAGAATTCGAAAAGAAAACAGACTTTGCAATATTCATAGAGATTTCGTGTTGAAATTCAGTTGGTGCCAATGATAGTAATGGCGATGGTACAGATGTTGACTCTATCAATAGTATAAAGAAATGGTTTCGACATTAATAATTCTCTTACTATTTATCTCACGTTCTTTTTCTTTCGTTACTTGATTATTAGCATAAAAAGTCAGTATTTGATTAGCATCCACTTTTTTAAGTAAAATGAATATTATTGTCTCCTCATTCAGCCGCAAGTATTAGACAAATGTGTAATAAAGTCAATTATGACGCAACTTTTAAAGATTTTCCTATTTTAATTTATCTTATTTTTAAAACATTATTTTATAACAATCATTCATATGATTATGTTCGATACACAGATCGTGGTGATACAAATGTTTTCAGAATTATTTTCAACATATTGACAAAAATTTCATTTTTTAATCTTCTTCTGGCATTCGAGTATAGTTCTGCTTTCTCTACTAAGGAGATATGTAAAGTACTATTTTACTTCTAAAACTATGGGTATAACAGACAGAAAAATATGTATCATTATATACTTCAGAACTGATTTTAGATTTTGTCTCATTAAACTTTTATAACTTACTAGACGTCGAACTGGAAGATTCATCGAATAAGTTAAAGGCCATCTCTTCACTTTCATTATCGGATTCTTGTAGTTCCATTATTTTTTTCGATGAATCTTCGCCGCTTATTAACATCCTTCCTAAAAGTAAATAAAAAGTATTTCTTCATGATATTAAAATTCCTTTTCTTTACGAAGTAATCATAAAAATGAATAAGCAATGTTACATCTATAGTTTTATGAGAAAAATCAGACTAATTGAGTTCATTTGATAGATTACTAGCGTACCAATCAATATAGTTATAAGTATTGCTTCTTTTACAAAAAAATCACATGAACAAAACAATTATCAAATCGAAGTAATGAATCAGGATTTTAGTTTAACCAGTTACTCAAGGCTTTAAATTATCATACAGAAAACATTAAATAACTGTAGTCGAGATTAAAAATCTGTAGAAAATTTAAAAGCATTGTACAAAAGTTTAAATAACTATAGCAAATATCTATACTGTATTTATTACTTTCACAGAGCACATTTTGGAGCCGTTTTAATGATGGTTTGCACAAACGGTCGATTTGTTTGATTTGCGACCCTATCTGAAAAAGAAATATTCAATATTATTATGGCAATCTTTTAAAAATAGTCAGAGTGAAGCACCTTATCACCCATATCCAATGCTATTGATTTTAATTGAGATAAGTACTCCGTCACTTTGAGAAGATTAGAATCCACTAAAACAAGAGTAAAGTATTAGTTTAAAAGCAAAATATATTCTTTTTTTTTTCTATCCCACGCTTATAATTTCGTTATTTTTAAATATTTCAGTCTCAAACAGTGTCCGACACGGGTCGGGTCGGGTCGGGCCACGAAAAACATACTTGACCTCGGGTCGGATCGGGTCACAAAAGTTTTACGAATTCCCAACTTCACATAAGGAAAGTAGCAATTCTAGATGAGATAATCATTTCGTTATTTCAAATACCTATAGAATATGTATCGATTTACTAAGAGGATTGTCAATGTCTGAAAAAAACTCACTTTGATTGGCCAAAAACTATCCCTCACCTCGGGTCGGGTCGGGTTACGAAAAACATTTTTGAGCTCGGCTCGGGTCGGGCCGGGTCTAATTTTTCTGAGCTCGGGTCGGATCGGGTCACAAAAAAAGTGACCGGTGTCGGACACTGGTCTCAA
Source organism: Rotaria sordida (assembly GCA_905250125.1). Lineage (NCBI taxonomy): Eukaryota > Metazoa > Rotifera > Eurotatoria > Philodinida > Philodinidae > Rotaria > Rotaria sordida. The sequence goes on along the minus strand of CAJNOL010002720.1, from coordinate 489 downwards.
ATTTAAATTTAGTTATGAAGCTCAGAAATCTTACAATACTATAGTTTCTTTTTATTGTAAAACGCTTCTTTCAACAATACAATCATTTTTTTCGATCCATATTGTTATAATGATCGTTCGCAGATGAATTTTGAAAAATCGAAAAGATTTTTAATTGTAGATTATTCTTAGATTATAGATAATTTAGTATTAATATATCATACGATAATATTTAATACATTTTTCTGGAAAAAATAAAATTAGTTTTGTAATCGAAATATGAGATTAATAACAAAACTAGAGTTCAAAATCGAACAAGTTGATGCTTTTTGATAGGACCCAGATTGAACTGTATTGCATTCTTTTATGTCTCAGCCCTACTTTGAAGTACGAATAATACACAAGAAAAGTTCTAACAAATCTAAAAAGATTTTTGTATTGCTTACGAGGGAACATCCCCAATTGTCCCCTCGCTTTTGGATCGAGTATATGTCCAAATGATAGACCTCA
>CAJNOL010002719.1:0-20547 GCA_905250125.1 Rotaria sordida | reverse complement strand
TAAAATTTTAACTTGCCCTAGGAGAGATTAAAATTTTAACTTGTCCTGGGGGAAATTAAAATTTTATTTTCCTCTATAGGGTAATTTTAAAGTCACCTGAATTATAATTTCGCCTACAACAACTTTAGACGAATCAATAATGAATATTATGCAAGCACATAAAATAATAAAACCAACAGAAACATTATATACTAACTCGAAAAAGCATAGTTAATTCATAAGCGGAGGGTGTGCTTACAAATGATGAAATAATTCAAAACAGTCAGTAGGTTTTCTTCGATGATTGTTGGAATCGAATGAGTGGAATGTACAGAAGAGGAGTTTGCTATTGAAATAAAATCGTGTTAAAATTGTCGGATTTTTTTTCTGAGTGGGTGACTGACTGATTTTTATAAATGTTTGTTTTGATGGTAATGAAAGTGAAAGTGAATATTATTATAGTTTGATTTATTAAAAATCTGAATATATTAATCCACAGAGCTCATCAAATTGTATTCAGAACAAGAATAAGAGTTTTTGAAAATGTCCCTAGGCGAATTGTACATGGTATTATTCGCATTGCTGCTTGCTTCAACACATTATATGCACGTGTTTCTTCTTATAACGAACCGAGAATGAAAGGTAAACCCAAAACTACATTATGCAGCAGGATGAAAAAACAAAACATACACGAAAGACATTTATTCATAGCGATCTCATTGCCAAGTAGGAGGGGAGGGGAGGGGGCATTTACCATTTACATCACAATAAATATAAATTATGAGAAATTTATATCTATTATAAATGTAAATTATTTTGGTCCAAAATTTATATTTACAAATAAATGTAAATTATTATAATTTACATTTACGAGTCAGTGTAATTTTGAACATTTACATTTATACGTAAATGTAAATTTTCATGTTTACATTTATTCGTAAATGTAAATTTTGCAAAAAAATAATTTACATTTATAACAAACGTAAATTAGTCGTCATTTATTTTACGCATAAATTAAATGAAAGGTAAATGTAAATCGACACCCCTATTGCCAAGTGTATGAAATCACGGTTGGTTGATCAAGGTGAATAAACATTAACTAGGAAGAAACCCAGTAACCGCATTGAATATAAATACTCAAGGTAATTTGCTATCAACATACATCAAAACAAATTCAATACATTCCAGTAGTAATTCTCATCGTGAGTATATTTTCAAATATCCATATATGAGCAAAATCAGAAAAAAACAGGGCATATACTGCTTTCACTTGATGTGATATTTCGATATCTTATTCTATCAGATATCATTATTAGACAGATGAAAGGCGACTATCACTTACAGCTAAATTTTTGACCAGATAATGAGATATACGTAGCCTTATAGAGGAAGACTTCCTCTATCTAATGGTGTATGTATTATTAAATTCTGTTGCGTACCAAAATTTTCGATAGATGGCGCCACATCCGCTGTATATTATATAGTAGACGCAGCGAATGTGGCGCCATCTATCGAAAATTTTGGTACGCAACAGAACTTTATAATACATACATCATTAGATAGAGGGAGTCTTCCTCTATAAGGCTACGTATATCTCATTACCTGGTCAAAAGGTTATAGTCGCCTTTAGTATTATGTATACTTCATTTGATTTTTAATAAAAGAAAATACTTGAAAATCAGACTTTCTCATTCAATAATAATCAATCGTTAATGAGACCCCATTTTTTTCGATTATATGCTACAAGTGGGAAAAAAACCACGTGAATCGTTGACGTAATGCACCTTTTGATGATAATATGAATAATTACGTCTAGCCATCTCTTATGCTGTTTGAGTGACACAAGACAGAATAAGCAAAAGAAAGGTAATTTATTCACAAAACGAATGCAATATATGATTGAGACAGTGTGGGAAGTTATATCATGTAATGTCTGCGTGATCAAAAAAAAATAATAATAAGGACATTTCTCAAACATCTATATAAGCAACATCATATTTTATACTTTCACGGAGAGCACAATATTGCCACATTGCATTATTATTCTATTCGCACCACATATTTTTTCGCACGACTACAGCAAGTAAGTTTATTTCCTTTGGAATTATAATCTCGTCATAAGGCTGTAGTACTGAAGGGAGTATCAACCATAGTTTTCTGTTCTCAAGTAGTATTAGTTGTCGTTTTTGTTTCCATATTTTCATCAGTGAGTTTATAATTATTAATATAATTATCTTGAAATGACGATCGTCTTTCCAATTATTGATTGTAGTGTTATTGAAAGTTTTTTTTTGTTTGAAAATTAGAAACAGATATCATTCGATTTTTATACATTCAGAAGTGATCGACCAATGAAGTTTTGGGTGTTATAAATGTAATTTTTCTCTATAAGTAGAACATATGGTAACAGAGTTATTTTCTTGAAGGAAGTATGGTTGTGAATGAACAAATGGATAAATAATATCTACTGCTTTAATCATTCCTAGTTGTAAACAGTAAAGTTAAGGCATTAATATGGAGTATGAGTATGACGTAACGATTATTTTTCGTGAGGTTTTCATTACTTACAAAGGCACTCTTAAAAATTAGGGATTTGTGGCAACACCACCAAATCTTGATTGTATCAATCCTACAGGATGAGTTTTGTATTTTGAAACATCTATATCAATAGTCACCATTAGATTATTATAAACTCTAACTAGTAGTAACTTGTTTTCACTCAATCTAGTGACGTTGCTACTAAAGTAACCATATGTCATGATGTTGTTCGCCATGTATATGTTAACATAAACTGTCTATCATTCCTTTTCTTATCTTACATTTTGAACTGGCCTAAATTCTTTTAGGATGGAGGGTTAGCGATGATCGCATCACCTTACTTGTTCATCAATGACAGCGGCAGAGATTATGGGAAGAGAGATCTAGTCTAAGAGGAATACTAGTGAAGTACAACGATTTCATGCTCAAATACAAGACAAAGTCATTCAAGCTTAACATAAGCAAACTTTCTTTGACAAAGTCATGTCACAAGAAATTGCTTATATAACAAAGGCCCATAACAGGAAAGATTTCAGAGAAATTCTGCGAGAATATCAAATTTTTTTTTTATTAGACCTGTCGTCAGTAAATAATTTATTGTTTCCTCTTTTTTAAAGATGAATTCGTGTTTCTGTTTTATGATTCAAAACTAAGCGAATGCCGGAATAATGGAAGATATTTCATCATCGGTTTACAAAGCATTCTGCCAAATCAGAGTCTGTTTTTGTGTGCTCAAAAAGTGAGTACACTTCTAGAATCGGTCAGTGTGTCCGGCCGTCCGGCCGTCCGTCCGTCCGTCCGTTTACACGATAACTTTTGAAAGGAGAGTCCGATCGCAATGAAATTTTCTACACAGTTCAGTCTTAACAATATCTCAGTCAAGTTCGAAGATGAGAAGGATTGGCCGAGCCGTTCCTGAGTTATTGCAAAAATACTAATTTTTCCCTATACATTCCCTATGGAAAGATCGACCCATTCCCTCTTTCGTAAACAACTTTTCCTATCATAGTCAACTAAAACCCCAACTATTATATACCATTCGATAGAGAATTTCAAGAGCTACAAAATGGTATATAAAACATAAAGAAACAAGAAGATTGACTCACCTATCACAAAGATAATTAAAGAGAACTAGGTTATGTTTTTGTCCACGATCTAATTGATCCACGTTTAGAGCTCTATCTTCGGATCACAGTGATGATGCTTCGAGGTTTTCTGGTATGGAGAACTCGAGTCTGTGCTCCATTCGCCTCAAAATGTCATTGGTTGAATAGTAGCCAATAGAAATCAAGTTATAGGAAAAACGACTTTCTTAGGGTAAATCAAGGTGAAGAGTTCAAATCTGAGCTGCATTCGGTCCCAAGTCCTATTGGTTTGGCAATACCCAATAGAAATCAACAGTTTAGAGGGTAGGTTTCCCAGTATAATTTTGATGTCCAAACATTCTAGTATGGCTGACTCGTCTGATTCACTTTTTGAAGTACACATAACTCTCGGATTTAAATCCGAAGTTTCCGCATTTATTTGTTATTTGTTGTAGAAAATCTGAACGTTGTCAAACAGTGGTCCAAGAATACCAGAGAGCGAAGAAACTATAACTGCAACTTGGATACCACGTGAATCAAGAAAAAAAATGGCAAACAGTGTTCCAAGAGGAGAGGCAAGCAAGCGCTCTATGGAGGATCCTTGGACGCCAGGTGAATCAGGAAAAAAATTAGCCATACTTTTTGGCAACAATAAATACAGAGGTGAGATATATAAGACATGTGGAACAGCGTATGACTTGCTGAGCAGGCTTAGGTTATATTCCCATCCACGTATACTCTATTGGTACGAAGTGATGCCCGCTTCTTCTTGTTTCATATGACATATTACAAGTAGTTCGCAGCATGACAAAAGAACAACAACAATATTAGAGATCAACGTCTAATTGTGTTAAACCGTTCTGAAAATTCGGAAGACAGATAATAAACAGCGGTGATACCTCTGTTAAGAAGTCTTGACCATTAGCTATTCACTATGTGCTCTGTTGTACTTGAGAATGTACCAAAAGATCGGATCAGAGCGATTAAAGGACCCTGTCGAATAAGGTGAACTATTCAGAAATAAAAAATAAATATATCATATTGTAGAGCTTTTTGAGGCGCATCAAATAGTATATAGTAAATCTTATTTTCATAAAACTTTGAAGGAATCCAATCCAATTTACTGATAGACGATTACACATTCACACCTGTTCATGCTCATATCCAGCTACATTCATATTCACAAGATGACCGGAGATGTTACATATATGCGGTTGTAGCCCATCAAAAGCTCTGCAAAATTCCATGCAATAAAAAATATTTTACAAACATTTTCACTTAACAATAAGAGCCACAATAAGCATTAACTTATCATACTTGAGTATGAGTGTAAATATGGATATGAAGCCGCCTATCAGTAAATTGTCTCTAATTCCTTTAAAGTTTTATGAAAATAAGATTTATTATATACCATTTGATGTGTTTCAAAAAGCTCTACAACATGATGCATTTATTTCTTATTTCTAAATAGGTCAACTTATGCAACAAGATTCTTTAATTGTTGTGATCCGATCTTTTGTTGTACACTAAATATGTTCGGTTCCACAGTCGCATGTGAGATTTTCATTTTCGATTTTTGTAAAAGATATATACAGCGGTCGTTCGATATACTGTTTCTGTTGACTTTCGCCCAAAGTTTGCCGAGTAGCGAGAAACCCGGTGGCGGCTGGGTTGGTGATAAGATCTTTCTTTGTTGGTTGACTGCTTGCACACAGTATCCATTATGTCTGCTCGGCTCAGATGCTGAAGAGAGGACTCAGGGTCGCCAAATAAAGTAGTATAGAAGTTTTTATTCGAATGAGAAGCAAACAACAAAGAACTTCGCTAATAGAAGCCTTAGAATTGCTTAATATGTTTGCGTTTTCCAGCTGTGACGCAGCTTTCCTCTTTCTACAGGGTGTCCCATTAATATATTGACGGTACAAAAATTCAATATCTGTCGTATTTCATTCAATGAGATTGATTTTTTTCCACAGTGATAGAGGATAGTCTAGATTTCTTTCCTTATGAAAATCATTAATAGATACTTTTGTGAACGAATACTTTTGGAATGAAATACTGAAATGTGAAGTTTTCGATTGTCGTAAATTTCATGCCCACTTGCCTACTATCAATCGATTTTGTTGAATTTAGATTATAATATGTAGGTAATTATTATACGAGTATGCATACAAGTTGCATGAAAAATATTGAAGAATCGGTTTTTGAATAGTTTTTTTAATGACAACATCTAAAAACGAAGGTCTCATTGACATAGAAAATTTTGCAGTTACAATACATTGAAAACGGATTGATCAGTCATGCTAAAATCTTTTGCGAATATTTGTACTACTACCTACCACACCTGGTAAAATTTTGAGCTTGAACAGATAAGTAGTCCACATTCCATAGAAAAAAGTAAAAATCACGATTTTTTCTTAGATTCGACGTTTTATAACTCTTGACCAGAAATAGATAAAGATCTAATATTTTTATCGCAGGTAGAACTAAATAGCAATAGTTATTTATACAAATTGTGAGCTCTCTATAAAAGCTGTTAGCGCAATCCCTTGCGGGATTAAAAATGTGAAACACGATGGGCCTATTGTAATTAATTAGATGGACATCGTTTTGTTCCATTTCTTCAAGATAGACTTGTAGCCTACCGTTTATTTAATGCTTCAAAACTACAGTTTCTCTGTCACAGTCTGTGATGGTCTCTGAGAGTTCTCTGTCACGGTCTGTGATGGTTCCTGGAGTTCCTCTGTCACAGTCTGTAATGGTCTCCGGAGGTTCTTTGTCACGGTCTGTGATGGTCTTCGGGGGTTCCTCTGTTACAGTCTGTGATGGTCTCTGAGAGTTCTCTGTCACGGTCTGTGATGGTTCCTGGAGTTTCTCTGTCACGGTCTGTGATGGTTTCTGGAGTTCCTCCGTCACGGTCTGTGATGCTCTCCGGGGGTTCCTCTGTCACAGTCTGCGATGGTCTCTGAGAGTTCTCTATCACGGTCTGTGATGGATACTGAGGTTTCTCTGTCACGGTCTGTGATGGGTACTAGGGTTTCTGTGTCACGGTATGTGATGGGTACCAGGATTTCTCTGTCACAATCTATGATGGGTACTAGGATTTCTCTGTCACGGTCTGTGATGGTCTCCAGGGTTCTCTGTCACGGTCTGTGATGGGTTCGGAGGTTCTCTGTCACGGTCTGTGATGGGTATGAATTTTCTCTGTCACGGTCTGTTGGGGGGGGGGGGGTGCAAATTTCTGCCCCTAAACACTTCAACACTCTTTTCAGATCGTGTTTCACAAAATAGTATTAGCTCAACAGAGGATACACGAATGTGGCTCTCTTTCGGACATATGAGTTTTTAACGGGGGCTTATTTTCAGAATAGTCAGAGTAACTATCAAAACAATACTTTTAAAGTGAAAATACCGTTTATAATTCGCCTGTCTATCAGGTAGAAATCTTAGTATCACAGCAACTAATGCAAAGAAAACAACCATATCCACTCATTTTCTGGTGGAATCCTATATCCAGTGTGCATCTGTTCTCGTGGTTAGCGAGTGGTTAGTCCATGTTCATGGAGAGCTCAAGCAATTGAGCGTAACAGCTCTCCAATAGGTTTACCTTCTACTCAAAATTATATTAGTCATTAGTTGCATGGAACAGATGGAGCTACTGGATGTGCTACTCTAAATGGCACCCTATCGTGCAAGGCAGTCGAAGACCAGAAGTTTCTTCCTCTCTTTCTTTCACTTTTACCTTAATGCTTTATAATATTTTTTTCAGGAGATTCTCAGTTCGGACGACTTAGTCTGTGCGAAAATGATGCGATTGACATGCGTAAGTCTCTTAAAATCCTTGGATTCGATGCACATGCATACATTGACAAGAAAGGTAGTACCATGGAGAGGATTGTCGAAAAATTCGTTCCCAAAATAAAACCCAATGATCTGGTAATTTTCTATTATTCCGGTCATGGCGCCCAGGAAAAGGAGCAGAACCTCATATATGGGATAGATGGTGCTCCAGTAAATGTTACCAAAATTCTGGTGAAGATTGGACAGCGAAATCCGTATGCAATTGTTGTTCTGTTTGATTGCTGTCGTTCACCTCCTCGGCATGCCGTCGAAGTAAAGATCAGCCAATATTCTATAAAAAATATCTACATATGTTATCCATGCCAATCAGGAACACTGGCTCTGTCAGACAAGAATAAACGAAACAGCTATTACACAAGGAGTCTTCTACAGTACGAAAGTATTTATTTATTTAATACCGTTGCGAGACTAGATTCAGAACACATTTACCACATGATTCGAGAAATGTTTCAAACAAGCAGATGTTTATTTTCTTTTGAGCATATGCAATCTAAGGGCAAAGACGGCTTTTCAGAAAGGCTGTCACACAAGATGGAATGATTTCTCCACTTCTTATCTTACAACTGTTGCCGAAACTTCTGCTTACACGGTAGCTACGATTAGAATAAGAATGAATGTAGTTTAGAGTGAACGATTGAGTGTTCGTGAAGAAAATTCTTACACTCATACATGAAAACTATATTCTTCACAGCCTCTTCGAACGGTTATTATCACATTTTCGGCTCGATGTTTTTAAAAACTTTTGCATTTAGTTATCGTTGTACCGTAGTCGTAAGATTGAGATTTCCATATGTAATATTTAAGAGTGTATGCACCAGAAAATCAAACAAAAGTCAATAGGATTATAGTCCCGAAACGTTTGACCCTCTTGGTTTTTTATGCTCGATAGATAGCTTGTACCAAGTTAGACATTGGGTCAAAATTTTACATTCTAAACGTCACCCAGTGTAGAGTTATGGGGCTAAACGCTTTGATCACTCTTGCTAAGATGCGAAAAATGTGTATGCAAACAGTGAGTTCCATTTGTGTCTCACTTCTCTCCGTAACTTTTACTGATGTTTTTATTGTCATATACCATTTGATGGAGGAACATTCGCTCTAAAAAAAACTAGATGACCAGCGTTTCTAAATTTCGTTCTGTTGAAACGGAGGAAGTTGATATGTGAAAATGTGCCTTTTCCTCTTGTTAAGAAAATTTTCACTTTCCAAAATTTCATTATCTGAATTGATAGGTCTGACGAATTTTCTTTCTATGTTGAATAATGCAGTCGAAATTTTTCAAAACAAAGTTCATTTCAGTATTGAAAAAGCTACTGAACACATCACTGGAATCCGGACAAAGTATTGCACACCTATGCAAATAATTATTTTTTAGTATAAATCATTTTTCACAGTAGGGATCCACATTCAATCGGTTGTTTAGTTGCCATCTTCTATACCTAGGCTTCTACTACGATTTAAATCCGAGCACCTTCCTGATCAAATGTTCTCCAACAGAGTTACACATGATAGAAAAAAGTATTTGCAATTTACTCTCCCAAGAAAATAGTAAATACTTATTGTATTTTCTAAAATTCTACCGAAAGACATTAGATTGAAAAGATGCTGGAACCGGAATTGCAGTAGAAGCCCAATTGTATAAAATTGTAACGAAACATCAGGTTAAACATTAATCACTCCTGTCAAAAATGATCCAGCGTAGAAAGAAAATATTTTGCCTATTTGTTATCCCGTGAACGTAGTGAATCTTCAGTGGGAGTCGTTCTGAATATTAGTTTATCGAATTATGAATGCATGGGCTCAATTGTCATTATTATACGATAGTTACAGAAAAATTTAGACTAGCCTCTCAAGAAAATTCGACAATATCGACATGACAAAAGGATTTTTCTTCTAGCTACATCGAACGACCCGGCAGCTTTGTCAATATTCTTCTGTTGGTTAAACAGGAGGTTGGGAAAAAAACAGCAAAAATAAAACACGAGCAAATACCTTGGTGTTACGACAATTTTGCACATGACTATCCACTCCGATTGAATCACAATATTGGCGAAAAGGGTAAGATTTTTAGCCTAGATGAACTATGGAAAGATTAGCTACAATTTTATCCTGAAAATTAGATTATTTTGACTTTAACACGTAAATATTATTGAATGTTTTTTTTCCAAGGGAACACAAAGATTAGTATCTGTCATATCTCTTCCGGTTTTCAATATTTTTAAAAAATGTGTAATTTACTTTTATTCATTTCAAAATATAAGGCGAATGGTAATTTTTCAATTCAAATTTTGATAGGAACAACATAGAAGTCTGTCGCTTTCACTAAACATAAAGGGGATCTTGAGACATTAGCCCATCTAGAGATGAAATGATTCGTGAGACATAGTGGTATCACTTAGGATGGCTCAAGAAGTCACTACCAGTATTGATTACCCGAAATTTTCACATGTTCAAGTTGACTAATATGTTTGATAGAGCACACAAATTCAGCTCCGGCGTACACTTAAATTTGGACATCTTTTGGTTGAACCCTTCTTCAGAAAGGAATACTAGACTGTTTTAAATTCCAAGGAACTTTTCAGAATTTCAACTTTTAAAAGTTATCATTCGTAGGATTGCTAAACTTGAAAGGTTGTTTAATACAGCTGTTGTTTTATGTAAATCGATAGTGCAGAGTTTGCTCTACAAAAGCTATATATTTGTCGTCTCGTTCCAGACTATTTACAAGATCTAGAAAGTGTTGTATCAAAGAGAACTATCGGGTTGGAGTGCACTTTTACACACTTTCTTTTATCAGTATCGAGTATTATGCAGTCGGATTTCTCGATAAAGTGCAATAAATGTTGGATATGTAATAGAGCGTGAAAAGGTACACTTATTTATGTAAAAATATCCTAATTTAAGTATTAGTGAATAGAGCTATCACTTATTTTATTTTGAAACCAAAAAAGTTAAAGGCAACTTTTTATTATTATTTGAAAAAACACAAGTTCACTTTCTACTTTCATTTTAACAATTTACTGTTTTAACGTTTATCTTTTATTTTAAAAATAATGGTTAAATTATTTTAAATCAGCTTTGAGAACATGCGATATTCTCGGGAAAGTATGGTGTGATATTTTCCAGAAATTGAATCGAATGATAGTAAATACAGTTCGAGGTGCAAACAAATGAATGCTTATAGCACATAAATTATTGTGGGTCATAATTCACGCAAACTCTGACGAGTAGACACAGGAAGAGCCCTCTGGAGTACTGCGCAATCACACGATGAGCAGAAGGATGTCAAAAAAAATCGAGTTTTTTCTGACTTTTGTCGATTAAAAAAATACTTTAATGAATAGGCGCCAGAATTATGAATCTATCTAGGTGAAATTCGCGCCAAATGTATAACTTCACAAGTTCTATTTGTGAGAGAAAGTTTAGGTATAAGCAGGCTCGCTCCGAAAGGTCAAAAGCAGAAGAATACACGGTCTCTCACTCGGAGAGTCTATTAGTTATCAATCATGCACAGTTTCTGAGAAAGTTACGATATCTCAGAAAAATGTAATACCGAATGTTTTGTAAATGTGGGTGTCTGTGACAGGAAGCCATGTGTGGAGAGTAGTAGAAAATTTTCTTAATACTTCTTAAAACCATCATTTCCATTGTATGCTCCTCGAAGCTGCACTTTTTTGTTTTTTCGTATAAGTAGAACGGTCGTGTCTGTGGTAGGCTATAATTTTTTAAACAGTTTTCTTTAATAGTATACGGTTTTTAAGTTTCGATATGTCAGCAATGTAGACTTCCACGTTAGACACAAGAGACTAAGATCTGAAACTTATCTTTATGTGTTTTTCACTGTGATTGATTGGTTATTTATAGATGGTAGAAAAACCGAATTCGATGGTATGAAAGTACTCAATCCACGCGAACGCAATCACAAACGTGCAGTAGCTGCTTTGAGAGCAACTATCAGAGAATCTCTCGCGACGCGAGGAGAAAAACATTCCAACCAATCTGCTATGAATGCTGCTAGTGAAAACGACACATCCGAAACTAGCTCGAGTGACGAGATCGAAGGCGTCCTTAATTGGTACTCAAGTACTGATTGTGATGATTAGAATCAATCAAATTATTGTATGCAACAGCTATTACAAAACAAGGACTTTTCATTTTGGTAATACTATTATGACTTCCATGTATACTTCCAGACAAAACTTTTTGCTCTCTATTTTTTCTCTCTCATAATATTTTTTATGCCAAATTTATTATGCTCGATACATGTAGCTTATTAAGTATTTGTTTCAATCAAGCACTATACGTACTTTTTCATACTATAAACTAACGTCACAGCTAAATGAATCGGTAGATAATTTCATGTCGTTGATCATACTCTGCGAGTTGAACATTTTCGATAACATGCAACTCAGAGTGATGATTAGATGAATCATTTCGTGAAATATTATTTCTTCTTTCTTTTATAAGCAAGACCTCTGTCTTGGTTAAATTTTATAGAACATAGAATATTAAATCCAATGAAAAAATATACAATCAACGTGGATGAAAATTAGAGGAAACAATGACATAAAACTCACGTCAGTCTCGTATTCTTTATGGATCACTAATTAGTTCAACATGTGTTTCTAGCTTTTTTCTATGCTTAATCCTTGTCTTTTCAATCTTACGCCACAATTCTATGTACAGTTGAAGGATCAATTTTTATCTAGGAATATTCGAATATCGTGTTCACAACAAAAAAAATCCTTATTTTAGTTTTCATTACATAGCTTCTCCCATTAACTTTTTACTCGATACTTGCAAGTTTCTAACCAAATTGAATCGTTTTTTTCCAACTTTCCATGCTTGAATCACAATATTCATTATCGTTAAAGTGCTGTCGTAAATGAAATTAATGATGATCAATAATAATTACTTTTCTTCTCTATTTACATTCAAAAGAAAAAAACCCATCCGACGCAAATATTCATGTATGTTATTGACAGGTAAGGCAATCAGAGATGCACTCGAATGATACGAAAAAATAACATTTTCCCCGAAAACGAAACAATATTTACCTGAGAAAAATATTATTCATGTAGACGAAATACCAATTTGATGTGCAGTCATGCATCAATGATTCACGTGTTTCGTTATATTTACATGTTTGTCTGCATTCATTTCATTTACTTTTATTTCATATTTGCAACATCAATCTTCTATAAAGTACAAACAGCCTTACGAAAAGTTCGTCTGTATACAATTTACATCTAATCGACTCTTCAAGCATTTATATCAGGTTTTAGTTCAACAAGAATAAACCATGGAACGATCACGATCAAAATCACGATCAGAATCAGGATCACGATCACCATCACCAGAACTAGAAGCGAAAGGATTTCAATTCGTAGCATACCAATGGCAATGGGTAGTACCACAAATACAATGGCCAAAGATATTTCAAAACACACTTTCCGTTAAGTGGCGGTGTGCTAATTGTAGAAGAAAGAATCGGACTCGTCGTTTTACGTGCCAGGAGTGTCTCAGCCTCAGACCTTACGATCTTTGCCATAATTGCATTAATAATGCTCCGAAAATACATCCACAACACCATTTTTATCCATTACATGACTTGAAGAAGTACAACATCATTTGGTGGGTTTGATATTTCTCTTCCAATTCTTACTACTATATAAAAGTGAAAATGACACAAACTATTTCACATGAAATCTTCTGTTTTAATGTTCTTCACTAATACTTTTTCTTCTTCAATAAATGAGAAAACTAAATGGCGTTCGATAATAAGAGAGAGAGAGAGAGTGAATCATATGACTGTCGCATATCTTTGATGTGTATACGATGTGAGTGTAGCTGCTGACTACATTGAATCAACTTAATCATGTAACTGAACTTTTTCTCGATTGTAGTTCTAGATGCTGTGTGTCCGTCTCAGATTCATTGAGCCATAGGGCTATCCTCCATATAGACCCATTGATGATTACCATGTTCAATACGAAAGACTTGAGAAAAAAATTTAAAAAAAACTTAGAATACACACTCTGTAATTTGAATAATAAAGAATTGAAATTCAAAGCATCACACGACGCGTTTCGACCTTGCTTAAGGGTCCTCATCAGGTATGTTTAGAATTTCATAATTACATGCAAGTCCTAAATCACTCAACCTAGAAATCTAGATTAAGGTATTTAAGACTTAAACGTAATTAACAAAGAAAAGTATATCTCAATAATTAGATGAGCATACCACGACCGGTTTCGACCTTGCTCAAGAGTCTCCTCAGGTGGCTTAAGACATCTTAATCGATTGCGAAAATCAATCAAAATATCTTCTACACTGTCCTATGAAAGCTCAATTTTTTGAAGGAAGTGTATATAAGTGACCACGATAACCTAATTTATTAGATTTTTTCTGATGTTTCTATACTCAATCTTTGTCAAATGACCTCAGTACCAGTTGAAACGATCCAAAGAAATATTGAATCAAAACATGATACCTGAAGTATTTACTTGTAAAAGTTATAAAAACCCAAGTAGATACACTCACAAATTTAGATATTAGAATGTTGAAGTTCAAAGCATAACAGGACGCGTTTCCATTGCTGCTTACAGAGTCTTCATCAGGTATGTTTAGAACTTATGGTTACATAGCTAGTCAGAAACTCATTCAATAAATGAGGTACATAAGACTCAAGAACGTAATAACAACATCTTGATATTTAATGGAACAGTAAATTTCAAGTAATTATTGTATGTGAAATTTTGTTTTTTGATGAAGAATATCATATGGTGCAAGTTCCGTTGTTCATAATTTGAAATTATCTTGTTCCATGGTCCTAATACGATGGCTGATATTTTTTATGGTACAGTCTTGTTTACTCTGTTTTTTGGTTTTAAAGGTTTTGTGAATGTTCGCGATAGGTCTCCTGGAATGTATGTGAAAAGCAGCGCTGCTCAATGTTAAGAAACTCCCTTTGTCGCTTCCACATTTGATGCGATTGTGTGAGAGCGTGTGATTGTATGATTCATGGTCATTTCAGATTTTTACGATATGGAATGTTGAAGTGATCACTAGTAATTAGTACTGCGGCTAGTAGCTTCGTTTGAATAGGTTTGTTTAGTTTGAGTTATTGAGATATATGTTGTGAATTTGTATAAGAGATATTTGAAAAATGAAGTTGACAGATAGGAAGGGTGTGGGTGTGGGTGTGTTAGTATAGAAGCACATATAATGTACTTATTAAACATATATAATATTGTTCACACAAGTTTACATGATCAACTTATAAAAGATTGCCGTGAGTGGGAATCGAACCACACGTCTCCCCGTTACCGGCGGGTTGCTCTATCAACTGAGCTATCTCGACGCTCTTCCACCAGTTGAAAATTTCAACTGTATGTGATCGTCTGTATATATGTTTTTTATTATTATTAGTGATACATATGTATATGGGTGTGGGTGTGGGTGTGGGTGTGTGACAAGCAGCCATGACACGTGTTTCGTCCGAGCAAAGGGACTCAACAGATGGCAATTGATACTTAATGAATTAAAGAATATTAATCCAAAGTAACAAATTTAAACTGTTACAACTCAAGTCGAAACTTGAGAGTAGTGTTAAATTCAAGTCATAGTGTGTGACAAGCAGCCATGACGCGTGTTTCATCCTAGCTCAGAGGACTCATTCAGATGGCTAAATAGTAGCTCAGAATTTCGAAGAAAAATCCTAAGTACTATATTATATACTGTTACCTCAAGTTCGAAAACTTGAAAGTAGTGATAAATTCATGTCATAGTGTGTGACAAGCTGCCATGACACGTGTTTCGTCCTAGCTCAGAGGACTCATTCAGATGGCAATTAGCGCTAAGAATTAAAGAATCCTAAGTACTGAATTTATTCTGTTACTATGAAACCTAAAGCGATTTCCAAGTAAGGATAAATTCTAGACTCAGTGTATGACAAGGTGTCGTGACACGTGTTTCGATCTTGCTCATGGGTCTGATTCAGATGGATTTGTATATTATATTATGCCGAATGTCGGAATTATTAGTAAATAATGGACATTTGAATTACTAGGATATACTAATAGATCTAAGAGGAACATTCGGACATATCTCTGTATGTGTGGTAGAATATATATGGAGCGAATAGAATTAGTAAGATTTAATTTTAAGGACAAAGATTTGGGTGACACAAGTTACCATGAAAAATCCTTTTGTTTCGAATAGTCAAGAGAGTGTGTCAGGCAATCATTATGGCGCTTGCTTCACGGCTGAAAGAAGAGCGAGATGGCTTTGACTTTGTAGTATTGGTTCAAATATTTGAGATATTACAAACAAAACGCATTTATGTAAGCAGAATTCAATATAGATTGAAATGAATGTAATATAGATTTGATAGATACCTATAAAAGTGACTTTTGTTCGAATTAAGGGAGTCTTCTAATGTGAAAGAATGAGTTCGTTTAGAATCTGAATGACGTGATCTTGTAAATTGAGTTAATGCCCTTTTACGTCTACGACGTCGATGTTAATTGTCTATTTCCAAGTGATTTCTGTAGAAATGCTGGTAGGTCGTATCATAAGAGTGGTTTTATCTATATTCAGTTAAACTCAAATTCCAGAAAATTGTAATGTGAAAGTAACTTAAATTTTCTAGATAATAATTTAGAATTTATTCTAAATTTATATGTAAAATAAATTAATACAAATATATCGCCCCTGCTCTTCCTGGGAAATGCATATGACGGAGTGTATATTTCAATGGAAATACACCATTCATCTCGTGTAGATAGTGAGGTAAACAAGTCGCCTTTATAAATGTATATTTCTTTATCATTCTGTTCTAAACACGATACTCGTCATATTTTTTTTCTTCTTTTAAGAGTATGTGCCGTTATGCAAGAATGCATTTCTTTGCAACGTTCGTCATCACCATCCACATTTTTTTTCTATCAGTTATCTTTCAGTTGTGTTTTTTCGAGCAAATCGACGCAATAAAATTGTGTTTCATCAAAATAATCGTCGAATATGTTAGATGAACTCATTTTTATAGTGTTTTAATTCATACAGATTCCTTGCAGTTAGGAACAAGCCTGTCCGACAAAAAGAAGAACATTGACTTTTGTGTGATTACTGAAAAAAAAAACACATTTTGTAATTTGATATGTCTTGCTACTAATTTGCTGATATGATTGATTCTAGTTTACTAAATTGTGTTTTTTATGTTTGTTACTCTTACCGAGTGAGCGCAACAGTCAATTTGCAAATATAAGATGACAAGTGATTTGAAGCGTACTTTTTCTTAATAAAGATGATGTATATATACTTGATCGATTTTAGTTGTCAACAGTTGAAGATCTTATAATATTTGATTTTGAAATTTAACTTTTTAAAATCAAAGTAAATGTATTTCTAGTTTACTCAAATAGGTTTCTAGGACTATATCCACCTTAACACCTGTAATAACATTGTAAATACGTATAGAAATTAGTTTCAATATAAGAAACAATGAATGAATACAAACTGATCTATCGTGGGCAATTCTAATTGTGCTTGGCCTGGTCGCTTTTCATTCTATGAAGTGAGCGAAGCAAATCATCAATACGTCACTCAGTTATTATTCATCGATAATTAAATGATGTATCTCTCGTCATCAATGATAACCTTGGACATTTCATCTTTCCGCGAATCACAACTAATCATTATTTTCATCATGATCGACACACTCATTTATATGAATGAATAATGTGACAAGGTGAAGATGAGGAGGAAAATAATTATGTTGGAAATTTTTTGAAGTATTGGTAAAACATATACACCTTTCATTTTTATGATTATTCACAGGTCTAACATTTGATTGTATCGTATACATTCCTTATGTATGTCAGCGAATATCTCATTATATGCCAGTATTGAAGGACTTTCTATGTCAAGACATAACTAACCTCAATTAAACTAAGGCCCATGACCGCATCCAGTGCCAATTTTGTGCACCAAGCATTCCAATAAATGTTGACTTTTCTTTCTTTTTTAGATATAAATGGCACTTGGTCAAAGACGAGCATTAGTAATTGGCAACGACGAGTATCATACACAATCGCGATTGAGAAATGCTGTCAATGATGCCCATGGTGTAACACAAGCTTTAAGAGCTTTAAATTTTCATGTGAAGTATGAAACCGATCTGAATGGTGGTGTATTGGAAAACAACGCTGGACAGTTTGTATCGAATGTACACCAAGGTGATACGGTTTTTTTTTACTTTTCTGGCCATGGTCTTCAATATGAAAACAGAAACTATTTGGTTGGAGTTAATGCAGGGCAATTGACATCAGCCAATTTTCGACCGTATTGTTTAGGCGCGACAAGGCTTCTCGAAAACTTAGTAGCAAAACATCCACGCACGATCATATTCATTCTTGATTGTTGTCGAAACAATCCATTCGTCCGCTATAACGATGCAATGAACGGTCATGATAGATCATCTGGTTTTAAACATGGCCTTGCTAAAATGGAATTCGATGCGCCTACTCATAAAAGTGTCAATCAACGACGACCAGCTATTCGAATAATAATCGGCTTTGCTTGTGCATCAGGTGCAACTTCACGTGATCGATCACTGCATGATGGTAGAGGCATGTACGGATACCATTTAGTGGCACAATTAACAAGACGAACGAATATAACAAAAATATTAAAACAAGTACGGACCGCTGTTATACGCGACTCTCAAAGTACACAAATACCATACGTACACGATAATGGACATGAACCCGAACACTTATCAGATGCGAGTGATGGCTTTGAAAGTAACTAAAGCTCGTCAAGACCAGCTATATCTTTTGGTAAAGTAACTCAACCATTGCCTTACTTTTTAATTACCCTTCAAAATGATTCAAAATAAAAACAAACTTTTCAAACCAATAGCCAATGCACTATAGTATCTTCTAGTAAGAATGTGTAGAAGGGGTGTGGGTATTTCATATCATGTTTCAAAGATGAATTAATAGCTAGCAAGACGTATTTCGATAAGCGCTAAAGTTAAACTAGAGTGTGGGTGTGCGTGTGTGAAATATCTGTTTCCAATAAATCAATGAATTTATAGGAAATCCTTTCAACATAAAGGTGAAAATTTCCAACAAGAATAGGGTGTACATAAATCAATTGAAAACAGGTCGACCTATATTTCATATAATACAAATCAATTTGCGGCTCTCAACTCTTGCTTTTAAGGAATCGATCTAGAATGTGGGTGTGAGTGTGTATTAGAATAGATCGCCGTCCACAACAACGTTGTTTCTGTCTTGGCAGGACTTGATCAAGTGAAATTCTTAACCTTATATTTACTTAGATAATATAACTCTAAGAAGTGGGTATGGGTGTGGGTGTGGGTGAATAAATCAAATGTTCGAAAACAGATCAATGCATATATTTTTTTTCAAAAATAATATAAATCAATCTGCTATTTGGGTGTGGGTGTGGGTGTGTAAAGTTACCACGATAACCTAGTAGATTATTTCTGATGTTCTAAACTCAAATCTTTATCAAGTGGTCTAAGTATTAGTATATGAGATCCAAATATAAAATTTGAATCAAATACGTAACACTATAAAAATTCTACTTTGTAATAAGTAGAATGCACCTACAATAATAGTGGGTGTGTAAAGTTACCACGATAACCTAGTAGATTATTTCTGATGTTCTAAACTCAAATCTTTATCAAGTGGTCTAAGTATTAGTATATGAGATCCAAATATAAAATTTGAATCAATACGTAACACTATATAAATTCTACTTTAGAACTCAAAGACTTGAAATTCAGAGCACCACACGACGCGTTTCGTCCTTGCTTAAGGGACTCGACAGGCATGTTTAGAATTTCATAATTACATATAAGTCTTAACTCACACAAATTTCTTTGGAGAAGTTAAGGCTAAGACGTAATTAAATAAAAGACTATCATAATTTAATTTAGAACTCAAAGACTTGAAATTCAGAGCATCACACGACGCGTTTCGTCCTTGCTTAAGGGACTCGACAGGCATGTTTAGAATTTCATAATTACATGCAAGTCAGAACTCACTCAAGTTTATTATGAAAGATTTTTGAGATTGAAAGCATCACACGACGCGTTTCGATCTTGCTTAAGGGTCTATCACCAGGTACGTTTACATCTATAGGTACATAGATTCGAAACTTTCCAAATTTTGAAGAAGTTTTGAATAGATGCATACTAATCCAATTAACAATATGAAATTATTATAGATGAGAAACAGATTGGCTTATATTTTTGTATAATACAAATCAATCTGCTAGTCTCAACTTTTCCTTTTCAGCAAACGATTTTCTGTCGAAAGTTAAATATTAAATAAATATGCTTGAATAAAAGTTAATTTAAAATAAATGAAGAGTTAATTTCGTCCACGCACTTCGTATCTTTTACAAGATAGTACCGCTCAGGGCTAGAGATGTATGTATCTCTTGGTAAGTTGTAATAAGGCTTTTTTTCTAACGTAATATTTTTTATTGGCAATTTACACGTAAGATGCAGTTCAGAACAGAAAAGAAGCATTACTAACTACAAAAATAAAACAGAACGAACGTGTTAAAAAAACTCGTACATGTACAGTTCACAATAACTTCCAGATTATACCATTCTATTTATATTGCGAACAGTAAAATAAAACAAAATTTATGGGTTCTTTTATACTTGATAAAACGTCACCGGCATACAACTAATTAAAGTTGTAGTAATGACTAATATAATAAAATACTGACAAGATTCCATTGCTTTATTGTTAGAGAATAGTGATTTTGTACATTATGAAATTTATTTTTGACGTCGTTTTACAGGTCTAAGAATACATGTCTTTTCCGCTTGATGAACTGCATCTAATGAATTTGATCGTTTATTAGTTCGTGATGATAACAGTGGTATTTGAATTTTTGCACAAATATTAATTGTTTCTTTAGTGTTATCAATGGCAGAAGCAATTATTGAGTTTTGACCAGTAACTTCCAAGGATGGTGCAGCTAC
The DNA here is from genome assembly GCA_905250125.1 of Rotaria sordida. NCBI lineage: Eukaryota > Metazoa > Rotifera > Eurotatoria > Philodinida > Philodinidae > Rotaria > Rotaria sordida. The sequence goes on along the minus strand of CAJNOL010002719.1, from coordinate 51 downwards.
CGATGGAGTAAGTGTAACAGGTGAGTCATTCCCTGGTTGATTGATCGGTTC
>CAJNOL010002718.1:12338-32838 GCA_905250125.1 Rotaria sordida | reverse complement strand
GGGTGTAATTCTTCTATCATTCCACACCCTCACCCACACCCACACCCCACACTCTTCTCATAGTAAACGAAGAATATTATTTTGTTTTAGACTTTCTTAAGAAAATCTGAAACTTAGACATATAGATTAATTAACGAGAAACAGTAAATTCTGTTGAATTGTATGTTCTTAGCAAAGGTAAAAATTCTTGTGTCTTAAAACTGATCTAACAAAATATTACGCTTAATGGCGTACGATACTAAGACTTTCGTTTTAATACAAGCATAGTCCAAGAAAAGGACGTCAAAAGGAAGATGATGACAACCATCGTCAATACAAAAATTCTAAACATGCACGTAAGTGTTCTGCTAGGGCCAACTTGACCGAAAGTGAAATTTCGAATGCGTGATAATTATTTATTTCTGAAAAATGTCAGAAATTTTTAATTTCTCTTTAGCGAAGTCAAAACGTTTTCTTACATTCTGTTTGAAATAAACCATTATGCTAATCTAGAAAATCGTGATATTATTTCTAATATAAGACTGTGTTGTGCTAGCACGGTATATCATATACGTGATGAATCAGACTAAGTATGTACATAGTTTTAACATTATTAATATATCAATTACACTGAATACCAAGAAATGTTAATTATGTTATAGAATCTTTTTCATTGTCAAAAAACCACAAATATTTTTGTTTTCCGTTCGCAAATAATTCATTCAATAGATGATTATTTTTTAAACAAAACAAAACATATTTCGATGTTAATTATCTACTTACAGACAAGATAAACATTAATCATGTTACAGAGAAAAAATAATGAAAATACTAAAAGTTGTCATCATCATGTAAATAATAGAATTTTCATCAAGACTTCGACAACATATCACAATAACAAAAAAACAAAAATATGTCTATAGATAATAACAATACCAAAAAGAAATATAATTGATATATTTCACATATGTCTTTTCATAGTACATCTGGTATTCTTTATTGTATTTATAAACAAAGATAAGTAGAAGACATATAGTTGTTTTGTTACTGTTAATAAAAATTTCCCTACAAATTAGAAATATGAAAATTATTTTATTGTTCAGACAATATTGTATAATTTTGAAAGATTATAATAAAATCTTCCAATTCTATCTTATACTTAAGAATTGAGACAAATCTTTGAATAATATAGAAAAAGAGAAAAATTGATTCCATTTAATCAAAAGACTTCAGAAGTTTATGGAAAATACTCGTCATAAATTCTTCTAAGAAATAGAAAATTCCTTTTTCTCTTATGGAATAAAAGAAAATATAGTTATGTTGAAAAAGAGCCACGCACGACATAACTAATAATTTATTATTTAAATATACTCATGTTGTTTTGAGTCAAATCAATTTTCATGTTAAATTCATTTTATATCTTATCACTATATTTTAATGAATGTCTTTAAAATGACTAATAATATAGCGCACACTCACCCTCTTTATATCACTTAGAAAAAAATCTTTGCCGTCATTACCTTAACAACATTTCGTCGAGAAAAGACTGTCAAATAATTTCATGATTTGAATAAAAAGATCTCCTAGTTAACTTCTGATCTTTTACAATCAAAAATCCTGGATTTTTGAAATTTAAATTTGGCAACTCTGCACTTCAATTTTAATGAATCACTTGATATTAACATCTACTTTTTATTCTTTTTTGATGTCATATTGAATGTGTTGAATAGAAATGGATTTTTTCTTTCAATTGAATTATCTATTCATAATACTGATTTCGTCTATTAAGAGTATTCAGTAGATTATTAATAATCATGATAAGGAGAAATAGATTGATGTGTTATTGAAAGTAACCAATAGGTTTTTTTTTTCATTAAAGTAATTTCATAATGCTTTTACTTTTTATTTTTAATATTCTAACATAGGATTATAACAAGTGGATGATAAAGAATGGATCTCGCAATTTATTTCATCTATTTCGGTAATATTAGAATGTAAATCAGCAAACTTGTTTTTTTAAAGATGTACCTTTTAATTCTTTATAATCTTGTCTCTTTCAACGAAATATATATATTAGCACTCGTTGCTTTAGAATCCACAATGGAATACATTTGTAGGAGATTTCAAAGAATAACCTTTTTTTTGTTTATTCTACACACTCCAAATCTTAAAACAATATTTTTTGCAGTTCCTCACTTAGCATCAACCGACAAATGATATATGGATATCAGGAATGAAAATTTTTAAATTTTTAAAGTCAAATTCTTAGTTTCTGAATGATCATGATTGTTCACGAAATATTTTACAACTCATCTAGACATTTATTTCGTTTGTAAAATCGACTCATGACAAGTGGCATATCGACATACTAAACATTATCGATCATCTTTATAAATTATTGAAAGTTTTGACAAATCCAAACGCAGCCATACTAGCAATTTCACATATGAGTGATAATAGTATTAAAACAAGCTTTCGTGCGTGAACAATAATGATTATTCAAGGACCAATAATTTGACTTTGAAACTTCCAAAATATTTCATTCGCGATATATATGTATCGATTATTGGTTGGCATTAAGTGCGAAACTGTAAAAAAACAATGATTCAAGAGTTAAAATATGTAAAACAAACGTTGGACATAAATTCATTTTTGGAAAATTTTGCATTTCAAACATATCCATTTCATTGTGGGTTTTACAGTAACGAATATTAATGCTGTTCGTTGAAAGATACAAAATTGTAGAGACTTGAAAAGCATATCTTTTAAACAGAGTTTTCTCTTTTAAGTTTTATTGCTATTGAAATAAATGAAAAATACTGTAGAGGTCTCATATTTATCGCCCATCTGTTACTTCAAGCAGGAAATAAATAATACGAGAAAGCCATTAAAAAAACTTGATTGGTCTTTCTTATTGAAGATCGATCACATTTTGTGCAAGTAATGAATCGAAATATTGTTTATGCAGCCTGTATTGACGTGATTGATCTACAAATTATTGGATACGAAGAAGAAATCAATTGAATATGAAAATGAAAAAAAAAAATGTTTTGGGTATTTCTTTGATGAACAATTTTTCTTGTGTCTAAAGACACCTAAAAAAACAAGAGATGTGATCAACAGTGTACTCAAGTAATGTAAGAAGATTTTGCATTTTAAAAAAGGCATAACACACTCATTACTCTAAGAATGCAGTATATATATATATCCTTAAGAAAATATAATGCAAATCAAATTTAATAAAAACTGAATCTATTCTTATATAGTCACGCTCGTTTGGAAAAGAATCAGATCATGAACATTGGAATATGTTACGTAAGAATTGTTTGATTGAATTCGTAAGACCGTTGTTGATGTCTTCATACAATTATTGTAACATAATCTTTATTTCAATAGAATTGTGTGTAGAGAAATGCGCATATGTCTCTGATTCACACTGAATGCAATTAAGATATATTATCATTAACGTATCTCATGCCTTATTGCAATGCATTCTAAAGTAATAGGAAGTAAATCAAGCTGTATCAATATTGGTAAAAGCTTGTCGAAAAAAAGGAAAAATAATTTAAAGAGATGGAAAATATTTTGCACTGGCAAACAAATAAATTCAAGTACAAATGACACGCTGTTTGACCCTATGTTCACTATTTATCTTATTTTTTTTGCCTCGATATCAAGGTATTCGAATAGTTTGGAGACGTAGTTAAGCAGAGGAAAAGAAACGAAAAAAAATCTATTGTACAATATATGATTGCTTGTTTCAATAATCTATATTCTTTGTGTTTAGTTCGAATAGTGATCGTAGCGGTCATGACGTGATAAAACGTCTAGGCCAACGAAATAATTATTTCGATACTCGGAGAAAGATAGAGAGAGAGATAAATCGAAAGAGAGAGAGATAGTAGATAGAACAGACCATCTATAAAAGCTAAAGAAAATCAAAGCACCACTTATAATATAAAAATATCCCGTGGTATTACGGTAAGTGTTTTCTTAACTTTTTTTTTGCCCTCTGAGAAAACAACTCTAGAGTTCTGAAACCGTTAACATTTTCTTGTAGTTTCAGTTGAAAATTGTATACGATACAAAATTGTGCAACATTTTTTTTTAAATAAAAAAAGCTTTTTTTTTTATTATCAATATTCAAAAGACTTTAGAGATATAATTGTATTTTCACGTTTCAGAATTAGAATAAATTTTTTAATTTGATATCGACTTCTCACCGATAGATGACTCCAGTAGACGGTAGTGGTAGCTATAGAAGTGAAGGAATACACTTCCAGTGTTTTCGATTGGAAGGTCACGAGATAAAGAGAGAAAAAAAAGAATGAGATCATGAGAAGAAAAGAGACAGCAGAATAAAAAGAATAAAGAAAAGTATGGCAGTTGGAAAAGATAAAGTAAGGACCCTGGACAAAATGTTTTTTTTTTGAAAATTTAAATATAATAAATAATTGTGTTTTCTTTTTTAGTTTGATCCAAAAACGGCTGATGAGAAAAGAAGCGAGGCGGTGAAAGATGCCGCCTCGACGATAGCGGCGAAGCTCGTCGATATCGATATCCGGCTTGCTTCGGTCGAGACTTCGATCTGCGAGCGGATAAGTTCGGTGGAATCCGAGCTCAGTGCCCTAAAGACTACCATTAACAACTTCCTTGAGAAGTTGAGCTCGGTATTCGATCAGGATACCAAGTAAATTCACCGCTTCTTTTAAGCGGATCCGACCTCAAATGTCGGAGTCCGCATCATATAGCGGTGAACTTAGTCAGAAGGGCAAAAATAAAAGCATTGATCATGTTCGGGCAAACCCTATTTCATGGTTTGCTTCGATAACGATCAATGCGACAAATATAAAGCATAATTTCAACAATTTTCGATGAAATTTTTTTTTTCTTTATTGCAGATTTTCATATAATTTGCTCATCTCAGTAGGTTTTCTTTTATTTCTTTTGTTACTTGTAAACAAATTCTTTTTTATAGATCGTGCGTCAATGTATCTCAATTCATGTTGGTCAAGCTGGTGTTCAAATAGGTAATGTATGTTGTAAATTATTTTTTTTAGACTATGGAATTCAACTTGATGGACAAATGCCGTTAAATGAAACTATTGGTAGCGTTGATGATTCATTCAACATCTTCTTCATTGAAACACATGCTGGTAAATATATACCACAAGTTGTTTTTGTCAATTTGAAGCCAACTGTCATCGTTATGGAAAGAAAATTAAACAAATATGTAGTAGCGGCGCCAGGATTTTCATTCCGGGTGGGCTCAGCCTACCTATTTTGGAAACATTGGAAATGTAGTAAATAGACTTTTCGAGAAACAAATGATATGTATTCAATCTATATTTGCCGAATATATGTGCTGCAGAGCCATATATAGTCGGGCATAATTGATAAATGCCTTGGTAAAGAAAGCCTTTGACAACAATATCTTTATTATAAAAAAAGCTAAAAAGTTTATATTAACGTAAAATGATTCTACTGTTCTTATGATTGTTTGCAAAAGCATCTACCACTTGCTCAAAATCTATTTCAAATGAACGTTCTGTTGCTAAAACTGTTAAATCGCTGAGGCGATCATCATTCATAGTGTTTCGTGCATACGTCTTTATTAATTTCATCTTGGAAAAACTTCTTTCACATGTAACTTGTGATACTGGCATTGTTATTGCAGCTTTAATCATTTGAATAGTGTTCGGAAATGTACCTACCATCGGCAATAATTCATCCAAAAATTCAATAATATTAGTAACTGATTTACTTTTAATCATTGGTTTAATTACCAGAAATTCATTTTTAATTGCCTGTAAATCACCATCTATATGATCACAAAACATTTTAACATCATCAATATTTAGAAAATTTTCGCTATCCGGATAAACCGTAGAAAGACTTTTTAATAATAATAAGGTTTTAGCAGAAAAACGGTCTCTCAACTCAATCAAAATGCAATCGATTAAGGGATAGTATAACTTTTCACAAAAATCAATTGGTGTTGATAATACTTCACGTTGACCAAGTGTAGATGGAATTATACATTCTTCAAATCGAGCCGGAATAGTTGTTGTTCGACGTGGCCTATATTGCTCAACTAAATCAATCTTATTTAACGTACAAAATTCTGTAGCGTGACAATAAATATAATCAAATGATTGTTGATTTCTTAAATCTGCTATTTGTTGTATTATTGAAGATATAAGATATTCACTTCGAGCATAATCAAGCGATGGACCTTGAAAGAAATCGAAAAGTAAAATATTTTTATTATTGAGTAGTGGAAATGAAAGAAGCACTTTTTAATTGATCACTAAGAATTGTAGTAATTCCCAATAGTTTTTGAAGTATAAATGATGAAATAGTAAAGATAGATTTCTTCAAGTGGACTAAAAGACCAGTCGCATTTATCGATCTTGTTCCTGAATCTTCTTCAATTAAATCTTGTAATGCTAGTATTAATGCTGGATAATTTTTAATAACAGATTCGATAGATTGCCATCTGGAATCCCAGCGAGTAATAGCCCATAATTTTAAAACTGAGGCTTGTGCTACAAACACAAGTTGAATAAAAAAAATAATAAATTGAAAGATAGTAAAGAAAAGCTTACTTAATTGTAAATCTTCTTGAGCTTTTTTAAAGAACTTATTGGTCACACCTGATTCGGTGAAAAACGAGTAAAGTGTTGATACAATAGAAAAATAATCATTCATATACGGCACTGCTTTGCAGGTGTCATTGACAACCAAGCCGAGACGATGGCATGAGCAGTGTATGTATACACCTCTAGGCATATGGTTTTTTCTTAATAACACATGTACTCCTGCATTACATCCACTCATCACCGACGCTCTAGGGTTATGTATCAAAAAAAAATGATTTTTAGCTATTGTCGTTAAAACCTTCATGACTTACCCATCGAAACACAATGCAATGCAAGATGCTAATGGTATATTTAAGGAAGATAAAAATTCGACAATTTTTGATGATAGAGTAGCAGCATCAAATTCTAACAAACGTATAAAACCCAAAAAAAACTCGGATACTACATTCTGATCTTTAATCTGAATGTTTCCACAATCTGGTGTAAAACGTATAACAATAGACAGTTGCTGCTTTTCACTCACATCTTTTAATTCATCTACCATAAGCGCATACATTTGACTGTTTAACTAAAATCCGAGATATCAGCATTCTAATAAAAAATACACAATAATAAGGACAGTTATTACCATATTAGCGATCTTTCGTCGAATCTGGTTTGCCATAATATTCAACAATTCATTTTGAACATCATGACTAAGATATGTAGCATTGCTACTACTATCCTCAAAAATAGACTTTACAATTGGATCTGTTGAAGAAGCCCAACGCAAAATCTCGATAAGATTACCACGATTTGCAGACCTAAAACGCCATAGATCATATATTTAAAAAAATTGAAAAAAAAAAAGTAAATTTCTCTAATTCACAAATCTTAGACATTCTTTTATACTATGAAATATAAAACTCATTTCGTCTCAATCTCAACGGTAATCTGTATTTGACGCTTAACTGAACAAACTTATTTACTTTTCATTTTCTTGATGTCCTCGAAAAGCAATCATTTGTCTAGCTAATAAAAGTAGTGTTGAAGAAATTTTGATTAAACGATCACGATTACGTCGCACCAATATGCTTCTGCTATTGTCTAATGAATTTATAACACTTAATTGTAATTGTTGACGTAATTTAAATGATTCAAGGTTTTTAGTAGTAATAACATGTGCTTGAGATTGTTCATGTTTATGCAAACCACTTCCACTTTCTAATGCACGTTTCCAATTATTATAACCACAAGTAGTAAAGGCATCACCAATATTTGTTTTATATGAGCGAAAATGTCGACAATTGAAACAATAAATACGATCATTTTTCACAGAATATTCTAACCAATTTCTATTCACGAACCAACTTGATTGAAAAGAACGGTTTTGGAAGTTTGATGGATACGAGCTGAGTTTTGGTTGCCTAGGATGATCATTACAAGATTTACTAATATCTTCTGGCATAGATTTATTTCCAAAATTTTGTGATACAGCTGTTATATCTGTTGTTTCCTCCGTTAAAGAAGAAGAAGCAGAATGAGTTTGATCAAGAGAATCAGAACAAGGATTCTGTGATGAAGATGGTGGATCAACAACAGCTGTCTCCTGTTGCTCTTCATTACGTGTTTTTTTATTATCTGGTAGAAAAAACGACTTGATCGTTTTTCGTTTTTCAGGTTGCATTTCACCAAATTATATGTAGAAGTTTTTTTTTATTAATAACTTTGTAAGCTATAAAGAAGAGAGAAGAAAAGGAAGAAATTTATTCATTAGTCAAGAAGATAGAACCAATAGAAATAAACATAAATCAAGTCTTTATTTTTAGTAATATAAGTAAGAATAGAAGATCGAAAAGTAACACCATCTTCTTTAAAAACATCAAGTTTATTTTAGATGAATTCAAAATTATCAGGGTGGGCTTAACTTCCTTTCGGGTAAGCTTAGCACACCCCTGGCGCCGCCACTAAATATAGTGCCTCTCAGGATTTACGTAATTTTCGTCCAGAATGTATCAAATTGTACATAACACATTATGAATGATGTGTATTCACTTATATTGTCATATTCATCAATATAGTAATGAATATATAAACAGCTATGAATTCATCTCAAAATAGTCTCCTGATGATAGAGTATATCATATTTGTACTCTTTAAATTTTCAAGATTTATCGATGAAAACAAAATTCATCATTATAAACATTTTGAACAAACAACTGTAATGTAAAAGCAATAATGATAGCAGTAGAGCATTTAATGAATGTCTTCATGTATTTCTCATTATATTTCTCTTGTGTAAAAATTATTCGACAGATACAACAATTTCATTTTGTCTTCAGTGTAGATATTGAAGTTTTTATAAAAATTCGATGTTGATTTTTTATTAGAAAATGATTAAACTATAGTTGCTTGAGAAATTGTATATTTTGTTTTTATTCAGATCTCCCATCTTACAGTTGTTGGTGTATTCTGTATTTCGATTATAGGTGTGTAGAGTGAGGCGTTACACTAAAAAAGAAAAAGAAAACGTGCTGAATAACTTATTGGAATTTTTTCTCGTTAAGAATAAATTCATATTCTGATGAATATTCGTTTTCTATGATTTTTTAAAGATAATTGATATTTTTATTGAGTATTTGTGAGATATAGAGTTTTATTTTGAGTTCATTGAAAAATATCTCAGAATTTTCATAAATAAAATTATGTATAGATTAATTATTTGAGTCTATAAAAGAAATCTCAGTAGTAATAATAAATAAATTAATGAATCACTTTTTTTTTCTCATTAGACATGTATACATGGTTTTTTGTTATGCTTGAAAGTATAAGTGAATCTATGAGACATAGAAGATATTTAAAGAAAATTGCAAACCTCTTTCGAGTAAATGATATCGTCCTTATAATTTTTATGAGAAATTTCTACGAATAAAAAGGCTTTTAATAAAAGATTTTTTGTAAAGTTAAACAACGAGTCTTTTGGTAAAATCCACAAATAGACGAATTCTTTATCAGTATTTCAGTGAATGTTGTTTTAATATTAACCTCTTTATATATCTTGTTGAGTCTGACACTACACTGTTGTTCTTCAATATGAATATAGACAATTTATTAGTAACAAAAATATCAGTTTGAATAAAAGATTCTAGTTGTTTTGCTTTTTACTTATGAAATAGGAACAATGTTTGACCTTTTTTCTGTTAGAAAATAATAATTGAGAAAGTTGGTTTACAGGAAAAAATACATTTCGATTAGAGATTTTAAACTTGTAATTTTTGTATAATTATGACCTGATAAATACTGTTGAAAGTTGTGCGTGTAAATTTTTTTTTTGAGAATGAATCGAATGAATCATTTATTGCTTTTGTTCGAGAGCAATCTTTTTACTTTTCTTCTTTATCTATATTTTGTTTTATTTAAGGGCTTGTCTGGCTAACGGTCAACCGGAGTGATTAAAGTAGAAGCTGAATATTTTTAGAAGCTAATAACATCGTATTATAGGGCACACCTTACTGTGTTAGGAAACGTATTTTGTTTTATCTTTTCTTCCAACAGATGAAGAAAATATATACAACAGAGACTTGATAAATTTTTCAAAAATTTTTTACTTTTTTCGTACATATAAAGAAAATGATTGAAAATAGTTAAAAATGCAACTGAAATTAGAGCAGTGGTACATATTCTGAATGTGCAAAGTTAGAGCTTTCTTCTTATACAAAGTTCATCTGATCCATGATTGTTGGAAGAAAATGGAGGTTACTTTAAAGCTTGATAAATTTTGGCGTGAGTGCGTTACCAAAAAGGGCTCTTAGTTTATTTTACGCTACAACTGCAGAGAATTTCCTCGTAATCGCTCAGGGTCCTTCGTTAACTTTTTACGAGGTATCCAACAGTCGACTTATTTTTCAGATATTCCTTTCTGTTTACAAAAAGATTGATAACGCACTTACGCAACCCATGGTTTTGCATAAAACGTTTTTTTGACCGTATAACTACTTATATTGATTTCTTTTTAGTCAGACAGATTCTAATACCATCAACCTATTGATAGCAAAAGAAAAACTCTTGCGTCAGCAGAAAAGTAAGAAAAATTAGTGCAAACATAGGCTATAATAACATGTTATTAAAAAAAAAGATCGTCATAATTCGATGCAAAAAAGTGCCTAGTTTAGATGTCAAATCTTGTCACTGCCTTTTGCGTAGCACATTACAAATGACGATAAATTAATAGGAAACTAAACACAAGTAATTAAGCATGAATTTAAATTATCAGAAAGTTTTGATCAAGGCTTTTAAGTACTAGAAAGATGAGAAACGACATTTTGTTATAAAGATGACGGAATGGCTTAAACCTTAAAGCATTGACATTACCAATCAGGTATGAATGTTTTTCATCAATAGTAAGGTGATAAATCAAACTAGAACTGTGCTATTGCAAAACAATCTTTCCAGTAACTACACACGACTTATCGGTGCACCGTTGTTCTTAACTAAGCATATTAGGTCTTTGGATCCATCAAATTTTCAAAAACTTGATACGGTAAGGATAGAAATTACTTCACTGAATTCAGAAGTAAGAAAAAATCTGCTATGATCAACACCAAGTGAAAAATCGTTTGATACAAGACGTATTGAGATAAAACACCATTCCTGGATTATTAGATGGTCGAAGTCAGATCAACCAGTTCTATAATAGGGGATATTCGGCTCGAAAATATAGAGTAAAAAATGCACTCTTTTCTTCAGAAAACCAGAAGAGTAGTGAGCAATTTCGTGTTGTATTCCATACGTGTTTCATAAGGTATCATCTACTAAGTAGGGGTGTGGGTGGGTGTGGGTGTGGGTGAGCGTGGGTGTGGGTGGGTGTGGGTGTGGGTGTGGGTGTGGGTGGGTGTGGGTGGTGTGGGTGTGGGTGTGGGTGTGGGTGTGTGAGTGGGGTGTGGATGGTGTGGGTGTGGGTGTGGGTGGTGTGGGGGTGTGGGGGTGTGGGTGTGGGTGTGGGTGGGTGTGGGTGTGGGTGTGGGTGTGGGTATGAGTGTGGGTATGCGTGTGGGTATGAGTGTGGGTATGAGTGTGGGTGTGGGTATAAGTGTGCGTGTGGGGTGTGGATGTGGGTATGTGAGTGTGAGTATCAGTTTATTCCTAGCGTGATACACACGCCCACACCCACATCCACACCCAAAACATATTTTATAGCAATCAGAGTCAGCAGATATGGAATGTGTTTTATTCCAAATTGATATTGATACAAGTACGAAAATGATCCATCCTTATTTCATAATTAATAATTATAGGTCAGAAATATTATTTACCTTTGGAACAGTATTTCAAATACATTCAGTTGAATTGGATACAAATACTCACATATGGAATGTTAAACTAGTCATAAATGAAGAGGTAGAAAATCAAGTTATAGATTTGATCGATCAGTTAAGAGATGAATTTGGCTATCCATTTGATTTTATGACAATGGGAGACCTAATGGATGACCTAAGCGAATATAATAAAGCAATCAAATGCTATACAATATTTTTAGACGAAACATCAGAAGATGATGAATATATTCCAATGGCTTATAAGCATCTTGGACTTAGTTATTATCATAATGCATCCTATATAGAAGCATTAGAAAATTATTATAAAACATTGAGGCTTTATCGGTTGCGATCTATTTCGCCACATGATCATCTATTTGTCAATATATATACACTTATTGGAGAAGCGTATTGTGTTCGACATCAGTATGCAGTAGCGATCGACTATTATAAAGAAGCAATTCGAATTCAGGAAACACATTTGTCATACATGAGTAATATGGATTTGTACACCAGTATTAGTCATGCTTACTCTAAAATCGGGGATCAACAAAAGTATCATGAATATTCCAGTAGAACAATATTGATAAAACATGGAGATTCGCCTTATATGATATTGTCCGATGATCCGTCGTTTAAAAATACAATGAATTATACGATATCACTTGAAAATTTTCAAAAAGTATTAATACATTTATTAAACAATAAATCTTCAGCAACACAGCAATTTGATTATGATATTGCAACGTTACGTTATAAAATCGGTGAAATTTATTTTAAAATGGAAAAGTATGAACAAGCATTGGATCAATTTAAAAAAGTAGTTGGTATTTATTTAAATGTATTTCCATTAACTCTCTCTAATCTTGCAAGAAATTATGATGCAATAACAGACACTTCAATTCTAATTTTACAGAATTATCTTTTTGAACATGAATACTATTTTCGATTTATACCACTTCGTTATTCTTTACTTGCTGCAACTTATCGTTATATGGCAAGCATTTATTTTTTAGAACCCAAACATATTGAAACTGCTTTGAGTATATATAAATTGGCTACTGCAATTGAATCGATTCAACAAGATTATTAATACTATTTAAGTAAAAACCTAAACTTGTTGTGAAATAAACGAGAACCATCCTCTGATGGATTTTTTCGCGGTTTCGGCTGGAAAAGTTTGCTTTCATCAGTGCTGCATATGTGAAACCATAAATAGATTAGCTCAAAAGATCTATGCAATGTACAAATGACCTATAGAAGTAGCCTGAGAGGACAAAAACAGAAAAGAAACGATTAGATACGCAAATAAACAGCAAAACTGAGAAAGAAATAATATAGCGAGGACATGTATAGTTAAAAGATAGTCTGAAGTGATCGCACCGTCTTCTATCATGCGCGGAACATGGGAAAGATGTATGTACAAGAGAGCACATAGGAAAACAAAGGTAAGGAATAAAATTTGCTTCAACTGACTTCAAGTGGGAAGCCGTTGTGAAATCGTTCGTTGTCGTTTTGCTAGTAGCTTGGTAGTAGAATCGTCGCTGTCTGTGTATTTCACCTTTCGCTTCTTGCTTTTAGTCATCGTTGTGACAGCTAGAAACAAGTAACGTTCATCGTCAAGCGATTCACTTAGCCCTAGACTGATACAATACATGTACGGATGGAATAGCATAAAAAGCTACATTAAAAAAGTAATACGCAACATTGATAATATGACCAGTATATCTTAGGCGACCAGAAAACTTAATTTGGAGAATTCTCACTCTAAGTAAAGATGATGCATTTACAAATTTAATTTTTTTTTTGCTTTTACGAATATAAATAGCGCCCAATAAGATTAGACAACAATACGATTTTTTTATAATTATATTGGCGCTATTTGTACGTACAAAAATATGAATTATATTATTCATAAAATTTGAGTTTTATTAATCAATATTTTATGCTTAAGTTCACGCATTAATTCTAAACTATTAATAAATTAGATATTCATTGATACAACATTGCACAATCAATCTTACAATAATGAATAATTTAAACGATTTCTTTAAATCCATACTGCTCATTTGATCTGACTCTCACTAATTAAATGCTTTTGTAAGTAAGCCGTTTTACATCACTACCCGAATTATAGTTATCCCATTGACATTTTACCCATGATTATTATGGGTTCATTTACATCAGTCTTTAGATGGTCATTTGTACCATAGTTACCGGAATAGTTGTTTGTGCTATGGTTGCTATATGGTCACTTGTGCCATAGCTATGTGGTCGTTTCTACCAAAAAAATGACCGTTTATGCCATAGTTACATGCTCATTTGTACCATAGTTACCTAGTTAATTTTAGTAAAAAAATGGCCGTTTGTGCCCAAAAAATGGTCACTTGTGCCAAAAAAATGGTCGTTTGCGTCAAAAAAATGGTTGTTTGTGCCAAAAAATGGTCACTTGTGCCAAAAAAATGATCGTTTGTGCCATAAAAATGGTCCTTTGTGCCAAAGAAATGGTCACGTGTGCCAAAAAAATGGTCACGTGTGCCAAAAAAATGGCCATTTTGACCGCGTTACCGACAGACAGACGGACAGACAGACAGACAGACAGACACAGGTGAATTTCGGTTTCTAGACCCTAGCCTTTCAGTCTAGGGAATATTTCATTTTTTCTATGTTAATTATATTCAATAAAATAAAAATAACTAAATAATGAACATTTATTATTTGTCGTAATTATTTATATGTTCAGATTTACTTTAAAAACTGTAATAATTTATTATAAAACAACTGAATAGTAAACAATTTGCAGATTCGTTCGTCGTTTTGATTTTTTCAATATCATATAGAAAGAAAATCTTATTTTATTGGCTTTGCGCGCCATTCGAAATATATATTTATTTTTATTTTAACGATCACATAGTTACCATATGGTAACCGTACGTGTTACAGACAGACAGACAGACAGACAGACACAGGTGAATTTCCGTTTCTAGACCCTATACTTTCAGTCTAGGGAACATACAGTTATATCTAATTTCGATCGAAACAGCATCTTTGCCGGATGTGGGTGTGGAGGTGTGGGTGAAGCGTGGGTGTTGGTATGCGTAAAGTTGAAGGCAATACACACACCCACACCCAAATCCCACGCCCACATCCCACACCCACACACCCACACCCATAGAATGAAAGTGCTTTCGTGGACTCACCCATGTTGTCATACGTCAAACCGATGCTATTATAAGAGCCAGCCAACTCATCCTGATCTGATGGAAGAAGGTCTTGATAGATCTCAAGTGTATTTTCATAAAATACTATCGCTTCTTCATATTCTCCATGGTAAATCCTAATTGATCCAAGTTGGTAATATATATGTCCTTTTTCACCTGCATCAGTTGTTTGTTTAAGCAATATTTCATATAATTTCTTTGTCTTGTCAAATTCTCCTAATTTTATCATTAATAGAACAAGTCGATACCATCCACTGTAACCCGAGGCTGTCCCTTCTTGCATGCGTATAGTTAAAGCATGTAATTGTGGATCGTTGTCACATGTGAATGTTAAATCTACCTGCTAGAGACGATCATTTTTATCGATTTGTTAGATCTGTCCAATGCGAAAAATAGAATGCATAGAGAAGAGAATCTCTTCCTCTGTTTGATAGTAACTGACATTCTGAACATTCACGAATGGAGATGAAGATATCAATGGACTGATAGCTATCACAAAGAGAACACCTATTAGATCAGGATTATTTTGATTACTTTCAGAGAAAGTAAAGGCCAGTGCTCGATTGGGACTTGTCGACAAGAAATGATTAAACGATAGTAAACCACCTTGTGTTTTCTTCTATTGTTCAAAGTCTATATGAAACAAACCTTGACCACGATATACGATAAACAAGTCGGAACCTTGATGTCTAGTGTATTGTTCCGAATGAAGTGCAGCGATATGATTGTGTAAGTCGCGAACGAAAAATCCCAATTTAATAATGAGATCGACTTCCATCAGACGTAATGCTTTATTGAGCATAGAATAGAGAAAGCAGCTATATGTGTACCACAAAATTGGTTCGTGGTCGTGATATTCTTGACATAGTTTTTCGACATTATCAAGTCCAGTAGTATTGTCGGCAAATTGTTCGCGACAAAACGTGAGAAATTCATTAATGTGTTCTTGTTTGAAGTCTACCGTAAGCAGAATTTCCTTTAATATTTGTGTGTACATGAAGGATTGGTCCAAGGTATCGAGGCTTTGATCCAAAGTTCCATCAGTCGTCTTGATGAAACTGATGGACACCAAGTTGTGGTCATAATCTTGAGCGGTGTGTTTTAGTGTTTCACAGATCTGTGTAATGCCTGTGGACACACTCTTCTCTAGATTTTTCGTATTGCTCCTTATCTTCACAGTAAATATGGACACAGTTTACTTGAGGAATACGTTGGACAATAGGAACGATAGTTTGGCACAATGGTCCAGAAAGTATCATAAATGTTTTCTCTTCTTTCATGTCGGTAATAAAATCGATACATTCGTCAACATCGGTGAATCTATTCACATTGTTGATGACTTGTCGCAATTTTGTAATAGAATTGCGACAATCCTCGTTGTTAATTTCATCAATACTTTCATCTAGCCAGACTAGATGGCAATTTTGGATCATTCGAGCAGTAGATGATTTATGTGGCCTTGTGCTCGAAAGTTCTTTTGATGTAAACATCATTGTAGGTTTTTTATTCGTTACCATACTGTACATTGTTTAGTGAATAAAACGGCATCTTTCTACATGGAACGTTTGAATATTTTTCTCTTCTCACTCAATTGCTCCGCTCTATTCTGTTGCCTATGTCGTCATTGAAACAAAATTATTCAAGAGAGAATTTCGTTAGTTAAAAACAACCGAGAGTAGTAACACGATAAATCATTCCTGCTGTTTTATTGTATGACTAGTTGAAGTATTTCTCCATCTTTCTGTTCATGCGTTGCTGTTGTTGCGAAAATGCTCTAATGCGCGATAGTTCTCGATTTACAGACAAAGAACGCAATTAAAAAACATTATCATTAATAAATCTCTTTCAAAATAATTTCTTTATCCATATACATTAAATGGTACTAGACAGAGTGTGTTCAAATGTCTTTCAGAACAAATAAAAATTTAAAAAGTTGTATTCTGTAATATAATTTGTTCTAATTGTGTTTTTATCATATGTATGTTCTATTCATCAGATGTAAAAGTTGGATTATTTAACATAATTATGAAAAATACTCAGCTTTTCAATATTGGATAGTTTTTCAGCATTCAACTTTCTGAATGTTATGGAAATTGAATTAATCATTCGTTCATATATTTTGAATTATGAAATAATATTTTATTTAACATCTAAATCTATCCTTTCTGTGGCAAATAACTTTGATCTAAACTTTTTTGTATCTTGCTATAAATGTTAAATAACTTATAGTCACTAAATTTTTCTAGTCTTGTAGATTGAAAATGACATTAGCTTTTTTGGATTTTATAAGATGTCTTTTTTTTAATAGTAACAATTATGGTAGGAGAGCGAGAAAGAAAGTCTGCAACTTTTTCATCTCTCTCTCTACAACTTTACTTTAACCTTGACAATAGCATCAAGATGATGAAAGAACAATCTTATTTTACGTTGTTAAGAGAATATGAATGAATGCAACAGAACAAGCTCGACTGATTTAACCCTTTCATGGGCGAATTTTGGATAGATGAGGCTGAGGGGTGCGTGGGAAAGAACAGAAAGAAAAAAAGTGATACATATATGTAACATCTTCCTTGAAAGGATTAATTAGAAATATGCAACCAAATATATTCTTTTGCTTTCCTATCGGTAAAAGGTTTCAACTGAGATTTTCTCTGTAAATATATATTATTCTAAAACGTGAACATATCGTATTTCGACAATTGAATTTGTAGATTAATTGATTAATAATTTCACATCTAAATCAGAAAAAGAAATGAAACCGTCGTTTGGATATTTTTGCGTTCGCAGTGTGTGCTTCGACTTGAGACTTAATTTATTACAAAGGATGCGTACGAGCAACCATCAGGGTTCGAAATGGGCAGCCCGATCCAGGGATCCGAGTGTGGGTGGATGTAGATGTGAATGTGAGTGTTGGTGTGGGTATGCGTACCGAGGTGGGTGCGGCTGTGGTATGGGTGAAGTACGAGTATGGCGGTGAGTGTGAGTATCTGATTCAAATGCATCCTCATCCACACCCACACCCATTGAAACGTGTCTTCGTTCCGTTTGCCTCGATTTTGATCGTGCTGTTGTATGATACCTCACAAATGCATCCAATCACATCTTATAAATACATTTAGCTGCAACCAAACGCGTTTCTCTTCAAGCGTTTGAGACGCAGCAGATGCATGTTTTAAGCCTTTAAAATTATTTTCACACAACTATCTCAAAATTACACGTTTCTCCTTCTAGTATTTTTCGCTGATAGAAAACAAAATGCGAAAATACAAGAACAAAAAAGAAAAAGCGTCGCCATCACATATAAAAATCTCTGACGTTTTTATCTTTTCTTATCATTGTGATATTTTGTACTTATCTACACTCACGTATACAAGGACATCATGGCCTACATTGAAGAGTATGCTTATGAAATCATTGATAATATGGACGATGCTCGTATATGTACCCAATTGTTAGCCGAAGAATTTTCTCAACATGAACGGTTGACGAGTTTTTACAAGATTCCAGCACAATCATTATTCGATGCTTTATTGCCAAGAATAAAAGATCTACTCGGCCAACGATTGTCGTTTCTTGCACAACATCGTCCATCAGGTGAAATTGTTGGTGCTGTTATAGCTGATGATCTCTATGAGAAACATAAGAATTATTCACCCGATTCTCCTCCAGCAACGTATCCTAGTCGTGATTTGGTCAATGAACTGACTAATCAATTCATTCATAATGATTTTGATCAAGAATTAAAACCGCACCTGGTCGCATACATCTTGTTGGGCGCTACTCGAGCCCAGCATACAGGCAAAGATGTAGGTAGTAGATTACGTGCAATGGTATGTAATCAAGCACGCATTCAAGGATTTCAATATGTACTGGTACAAGTATCAAGTCCAGCAACACGTCATATCTATACAAAAAAATTGGGCGGCAAGGAATTGAGTGTTATCGATCCGACAACGTGGATCTGGAAAAAGAAAGGCGATGGATCGTGTCCATTCAAGGAGTGTCATGGTGATCCCATACCAAATATTCTTATTCGATTAACATCAGATAGCAACGAGTGATTAATTTTTCGAAAAGAAAATAACGAGGACAAAATGTTTTATGACTTGAAATTATATCCTACTGCAGATTACAGTTTAAATTTAAAAAAAAACAAAGTATTCCCAATCGACTCGCTGTCACTCACAATCCTTCATTGGGTTTGCTTAAGACTGAGGCGAGCTGATGGATCTTCTGTCAACTGGTCAAGTTTAGATTCAACATTCAACGCAAACATCGACCAGGATATTGTTTTAAAAAAAGTACCTGTGAGAAAACGGTTGAGTATCAATCACGAGTGAAAGCATAGTTGGGTGTGGGTGTGCATAGCTACCACGATACTCTAGGTATTTCGATGTTGCTGAATAAGTGATGTTATCAATTGTATACAGAAGATGGATTATTATTGAGTTTTTATTTTTTTGCGACAAGCTGGTTTGTTTAGGATAGGTCCGTTGGATCATTATCTAAAACGAAGAGAATCAGTAAATTATTTAAGATTTGACTTTAGACGAAGTAATTGCCCTTTAAACTTGTAGATGTACTTGATTATGGTGTGGTATGTACTGCACATTGTGGAATTAGTTTTCACGTAGCTTAAGTGGATACTTCATTGTATATATATGGTTTTTCTCCGCATTGCATACATCTTTCATGATAATGTCGTGTTATGTTGGAGATTGTTGTTTTGTCCTGTACCAGGTACCATAGCAATGGTCATCATATTGAGCGTGGGTGTGGGTATGGATGTGACACCTACACTCACACCCTATGCATACCTACCTATTCTATTGAATCGGAAAGTGGCATTGATAAATCACTGAAAACTAGCACAATATATCTGAAAAAAAAACTTGAATGCAATTGTTCTACTCAGATTTAGATTTGTACGAGTCATCAGAAAAAGAGTTATTATATGTTAATAAAATTTCAAAGCATCGCTGGCAATTCTTTCTCCTTATATTCAAAAAAAGTAATGAAAATCAAGTAGCTCTTCTTGAAACATATGTTACGACTTTTCAATTAAGTTTAGGTAGAGTATTTTTGTAACTCCAATAAAAACAAAAACATATGCTACCATCTAAATGGAGTCATACTATTCGGATACTTGAGCTATTACCAGGGCGTGCCACAAGTATCATTTTTGATTAGCTTATGTTTTCAACTTGAAAGTAATCATATATTGGGCTAATATCGAGTTTTTTGAGCGCATAAGGGTGTGGGTGTGGGTGTGGGTGTGGATGTGGGTGGGCGTGGGTGTGTGGGGTGTGGGTGTGGTTTTAATGTTCTCTTCACCCACACCCACCCCACACTCACACCTACACCCACACCCACACCTACACCCACACCCACACCCACATCCCAC